>JAJJWO010000035.1:0-121264 GCA_021655895.1 Fusarium sp. NRRL 66739
AATTTATCTCTAAAGGCAGTAAGAGACTTTAATAGAATAAAGATAATGCCCTTTTAATATATCTTACTTAGTCTATATATTTAAATGTATCCCTTAAAGTTGCCCAAGCTGCAGCCTGGGCTTGCCGATCAGGGCCTAAGTTATAATTGACTTTGCCATAAATCGGTGACTGAACTTAAAACTGAGTTCCACGACAGGGGGACTCACTATATCCTGTAGCATTAGTCTTCAACTACTAAACGTTGGTAGTTGTCAGCTTGAGAACTACGTGCAGGCCAACAGATGCAAACAATGCTTGTGCAAATGCTGTGCAGCTCTCCCTGCACCACGGCCAGCCACATCGTGCTGAGATCTTTGAGCAAGGATCAAGTTGGGTAATGGAGAAGTCAAGGGTTACAGCTATAGTGACATGAAGTATTATTCATAAGCTGAATAGTCAGTCTCGTACTGTAATATACTTTACGAGACAGACCTGTCATGGACCTTGCAGTGGACATGCAATATATTTATTCCTTGCTTCAACAATCAATATGAGACCCGAGAAAGACCAAATTTAGCTCTCTCCTACAAACTTCAGCTTCCTCCTTATCGGCCAATAGATAAACTCCTGACCCCGCCGTAAGAGCCTAGACTTTGAACATGTTTACCCCGCCAACAGGACTGTCTAGGTGCTCAATCAAAGCAAATTTTCAAAATGCGTGAGCAAGAAAGACATGGCATGTTTGCGGTGAGCTCCGTCATCGGCGACATCTCGACTCGAGTCAACTCAAATATACACCCAAAAATGCTACAGTGAATAATTCCACTCTCAACCGGGTCCACGCAGACAATTTTCCCGAGTGTGACTTGTAAACTTGACTCTCGTGCTTCCAACAAGCCAAGATACCTAGAGATAGCAGTGACTGACTAGCTCCAATTCGCATCGCGCCATCGGACCCTCTCCTCGCAGTCTCGTCTCGTCTCAACCTCCCTCTCTCCTCCAAAACCCGTTCCGAACTTCGGAATCAACCAGCAGCAGTCAGCCATGGAATCATTCATCATCAAGACCCCCTGCTCCAGCGCAAACATTGGCCCGGGCTTCGATGTCATCGGCCTCGCCCTGTCCGTCTACCTCGAGCTTCACGTCACCATCGACCGGTCAAAGACAAAGTCCGAACACCCGCTCAACTGCAGGGTCACATACGAGGGCGAGGGCGAGGATGAGATCAGCCTCGACCCCCAGGTCAACCTCCTGACCCGCGTTGCGCTCTACGTTCTGCGCTGCCACGACCAGAGGGCGTTCCCTGTCGAGACCCACGTGCATATCAAGAACCCTATTCCTCTCGGACGTGGCCTCGGTAGCTCTGGCGCTGCCGTCGTTGCTGGTGTTGCGCTTGGCAAGGAGGTTGGAGGCCTGAAGCACCTTGACAATGACCGACTATTCGACTACTGTCTCATGATTGGTGAGGACTATTCTCGTCTGTCCAGCTCAGCAACTGACCCCAATCGCAGAGAGACATCCCGACAATGTTGGAGCTGCCCTCTACGGAGGCTTCGTCGGAACATACCTCAAGCCCCTGACCCCCGAGGACGTTGCCCGAACGGAAATTCCTCTCAGCGAGGTCCTCCCCGCGCCGGCCGGAGGTGAAGACACGGGGAAGAAGCCTCCGAACCCTCCCCACGGCATCGGCCACCATATCAAGTTCCCCTGGGCCAAGGAGATCAAGGCCGTTGCTATCATCCCTGATTTCCAGGTTGCTACACATGCCGCGCGAGGAGTGCTGCCTGCGAACTACACCCGTCCCGATGTGGTATGCTGAAATCGCCGATTGCTATGTGAAGCGCACGTACTGACTCGTGACTAGGTCTTCAACCTGCAACGAATTGCCCTTCTCCCCGTCGCTCTGGGCCAGTCACCACCCGATCCCGAGCTCATCCACCTCGCCATGCAAGACAAGATTCACCAGCCCTACAGACAGACTCTGATCCCCGGCCTCACTGAGATCGTTGAGACCATGTCCCCCAAGACTGAGGACGGCTTCCTTGGTGTGTGTCTGTCCGGAGCCGGCCCTACCATCCTGGCTCTAGCGACGCATAATTTTGAGGCGATTGCCAACAAAATCATTGGCAAGCTTCGAGAACACAACGAGAAGAAGGATCTGCCTTGCCAATGGAAGGTACTCGAGCCCGCTGAGGGTACCCATGTTGTTCGATCATGAGAGGAGGATAGTCTGGAGAAGAGAACTAGACCTCGGCCGGTGAAGGGAGATGAAACTGAATCGCAAATTTCTCACCTGGATAGATGATGCGAGCAGAAAAAGGATATAGAAGATCGGGTCCAGGGGATGAAAACGAATGAACGAAGATAACGCAATAAAGTAAAAAGACATAAATTCACTGCTGATGAATAATCTGAACATCACTTGCCGTTGTGTGGGCTTAAGGTAGTCAGGATTGAATTTGTGCTCCGTCGAAATGGATGGTATATATCGCCCGGGGTTGTGTTCTGGCTACCCTTGAGAGAATTATATTGTGCCAAGAGGAATCCAAATTTTGAGTAAGTCGTCACTTGAACCATATCGATCAAGATAAAATACTCTATAGTTGAGAAAGCTTCCGGATCTAATAAAAACCGTCATGTTACCTAGAGCCTATTCATAAAGAGTTGGTGAGTTGTGAAGCACACTCATGTACAACCATTGGCTGCAGAATCTACAGGACAACATTTCTCTACCGGCAATTGAATAAATTCAAGTACCGCCCGTTCGACGGAGGGGACGAGCTCCACAGACTTTGGGGGTATTCTGATCAATAGGCCGAACCTCTGTCTTTCTCCAATTGCAGCAGAATAGTGTCGCTCTAAGCTATCCCGAAGAACCGAGGTTTGGCTTGCACCCAATGATGCAAGATGCGTGCTTATAATACAATGTCCTCCGCGAACCCCTCACGCGTGTTAAGATCTCTCAATCTCCCAATTCGCTTGCTCCTCTGAAGAAAAGATGGCTGCTCCTCCGCCCAAGGGCATCTACGTCCCCGTCCCTACGTTCTTCGCCTCCAAGAAGGCCTCCAACTACAACTCCATCACCCCGCCTGTCGACATCGAAACACAGGCCGCCCACGCCGTCTACCTGGCTAAGAATGGCATCAAGGGTCTAGTTGTCCTCGGAAGCACTGGCGAGGCTGTGCACATCCACCCCAGGGATCGTCATCAGATCCTCAGCGGCATCAAGGCTGCGCTGGAGAAGGAGGGCTTCAAGGACTACCCCATCATTGCGGGCACGGCGACGAACAGCGTGGAGGAGACTGTTGAGCAGCTCAAGGATGCTCACAAGTCGGGTTCTCAATGGGGTTTGTGTCTTGTGCCTGGATACAACGCTGGTGCGGTGACACAGGAGGGCATCATCCAGTGGTTCACTGCCGTTGCTGACCAGAGTCCCATTCCTGTCATGATGTAAGTCATCCACTACACTCAGTTCTGCTGAGTTTGCAACTGACCTTGTCCAGTTACCACTACCCTGGCGTTTCAAACAACGTCAAGGTCACACCCTCAACCTATGTCACCCTCGCCAAGCACCCCAACATTGTCGGCTGCAAGCTCTCCCACGGCGACGTCTCAGTGCATGCCCAAGTAGGCTCCAATCCTTCCATCGACTACGCGCACTTCCACCCCTTCACAGGTCTCGGCCAACACCTTCTCCCCGTGATGTCGGTGGGATTCGCGGGCGCCATCGACGGTTCAGCGGGTTTCTTCCCCAAGTCTCTGGTGCGCCTCTATGAGCTGGCGAGCAAGGGACAGCCTACGGACGCCGAGCTTCAGGAGCGGAAGCTTCTTCAGTTCAAGGTGAGCTCGATGGAGGAGCTCATCGTCAAGCACGGTACGGTGGGTATCAAGGAGGCTATCAGCAGGCTGAGGGGCTTTGGAGATGCGGATGGCACAAGATTACCGCTGGTGGGAGGTATGGCTGGTGGTGATGCCGAGTGGGCTAACTGGAAGGGAGCGGCTGATGCCATGGAGGAGGTTGAGAAGTCTCTATAGCGAGTTGAAGAGCCAAAAGTGAATACATGGTTATACCCAATTTCAAGTACCACAAGAGCCGAAGCAACTGGGCGGTTAAAGTGAATGAATATTCAGCTGGATTTGAACAGATTCCATAGACTTTACTATCTGTTTAGTGTTGGTGAAGGGTGGTCCAGTTGAACGCAGGGTAGAGATGGCTTGGATATCAAGAGCTTCACATTTCTATACCAAAATAACACCACGAGCTTCAAGAAAAACGGGCGAATAGTTCATACTATAATTTCTCATCTCAAACCGCAGTATAACACTTGCTTAGCAAATCACTGATTCTACTAAAGGTGTGTTATCACCCCGTATTGGTGTTCAGCCTTTTCAAGTTATCAACTCTGTACTCAGCATCTGATTGGCTCTCAAGTCACCTCCTATAAGTGGCTGATGTGACAACAGTCAGCATGCATATCCGTACCTACCTAGGTAGGTAGGCATTTATCCTTCCAACCTATTCATCTCAGTGCTAATCATGGCAAGGTCTGAGGGTAAGCATTTGGCTCAGGAGTCAGCATAACCCTGACGATTGCCTCTTCTTTCTTCTCTTTAATCATGCCATAAGCTCCCCAACGCTTTCATCGCCATCTCGGCCGAGTCCCCACTGATGCGCTGTACCTCGGCTCAATTTATAGTGGCATTGACCTCATGAGTGCGAAAAGGGCTTTGCATTTTTTCTGAATTTTCAAGGGGTACACAAACGTTGGGACGCGCCATTACGGCATCATCGGCGATTAGTCAATGCCAGGAGATTTTGTGTCGCACGAAAGATATAAATACCGAGCAGTGAGGGACCCCTATTCGCTGTTGTCGCAACACCATAATCAGACATCATGGCTTCTGCGAATAAAAAGGTCTTTGGCCTTTCGCACGTGGTGACTGTCATTGCGCCTCTCTTTATCGGTTCTGCTGGATATGCCGCCTATCGAGTCAATTGGATTCCTTTGATCAAGGCCTTTCTTACAGGCCCCGGCCGCACGTCGCGGATTCTACTGCTCTTCTTCGTCCTGCTCAACTGGAAGAGCATGCCCTTTGCTTGGACTGTAAGCTCGAGTCGACTCTTGAAATGCTCAACACATTCTAACATGCCCACAGTACCGCGTATTCTACACCATCTTCTACCACAGCTTCTTGCGCAAGTCGCCAACTCTCGGCCCCGATGCTCTCTTCAAGCCCATGATTTCCACCACGCACGCGCCCATGCTCGAGATAGACTACAACCTGCACAAGTCAAATTCGACATACTTTGCCGATCTCGACGTCTCGCGAACACACCTAGTCACGTACCTCTGCCGCGCCTCGTATGCCTCGCTCGCCGACAACACCAAGAACAAGATCGTGCTGGACCCCAAGACGGGCCAGCCCATCAAGGGCCAGATGGGAATCATGCTCGGCGCCGTCGAGTGCAGCTTCAAGCGCGAGATCCCCGCCTACAGGAGCTTCGAGATGTGGAGTCGTGTTCTGAGCTGGGACCGCAAGTGGCTGTACATTGTCACTCACTACGTCCCCAAGGGAACTGCCAAGCCGACCTCGTGGCTCGATCCCAAGTTCTACAAGACCTCGGCGCGGGGTCCGCAGGATGCGGCTGGCGGGTGGGATAAGAAGATCTATGCGACGGCCATCAGCAAGTACGTCTTCAAGCTGGGCCGCTTCACCGTGCACCCTGCTATTGTCCTCGGCGGCGACTCTAGTCTTCTCCCGGAGCGGCCCGGAGGCTGGACCACTGGCGAGGAACAGCTCGGTGATCTGTCTGCCGACCTCTCGGACGTGGACCTGAACGTCCCAGGAGAATGGGACTGGCGACGCGTCGAGGCTCAGCGACGCAAGGGCATGGAACTTGCCAGTCACTTCCAGGAGTTGGACAAGCTCCAGGATGTGTTTGATGGCGGAGACCAGGGCGCCCTGGGCAAGTTTACCCCTTAGATGCGCATGATAGAGCATGATAAACAAGAGACAAGTATACATAGAATTAGACATGATATCTATGAGGGCGATGGCAACTCATTCTTGGGACTGGCGTTTTATAAACGGACTGAACGCGGCTTTGGTTGCAAGGCAATACTTTCGCTATCAGACAATGTTGAACATCAAGCACAAGAAATATTGAACTTTTCGTATATCATTAAAGCTATTCTGAACTTATCGTATATCTTCCCATGTATCCCTCATCTTGCCCATACTTATCAAGTCTCTGGTATAGTGCCTCCCTCCTTTGACCAGGACTTTTGTTGGAAAGTGTGCCATCAGTGACTTAGTTGCTGGTCGTATTGGCAGGGACCGTGAACGTTGCAAAGGTAGAGGGCGCAGCGGCGACTGGAGTGTTGGCAGATTCAGCAGCAGCCGAGACAGAGGCCGCAGAAGCAGACTGAGAAGCGGACACAGCGGCTGACACAGAAGCTGATACGGAAGCTTCCACGGAAGCCGAGATAGAGGCAGAGACAGAAGCTTCAGATTCAGATGAAGCAGAGGCCGACGCAACAGCAGCCGAAAGAGACGACCTAGAAGCCGACACAGAAGCTGAAATAGCAGCAGAGACAGATCGAGAAGCAGAGACGGATGCAATGGAAGCCGCTGAGGCACGTGGGCGAGAGCCACCTGCTACTGGGGTAGAGAAAGACGAAGCAGAGGCTCCTGGGGCAGACGATGCAGCATCTCCCACGACAGGGGAGGCAGAGGGTCCTGGACCAGACGAGTCAGAATCTTCCGAACTAGGCGTTGCAGAAGTATCTGAAGCAGGCGAGCCAGAGGCTTCTGCACTAGGCAAAGAAGAAGAGGCTGCTGATGCTGAAGCAGGCGAAGAAGAGCTGGCAGCGTCGGGTGCATCCCACTCAGGGGGGAGATCCCCGCACAGATAAGCTGCCCAGGCGGCCGCAACTAGTCGACATGTTAGCCAAGTTCATGCATGTCCATAGTGATGGTGAGGGCATCAACTCACCTGCAACACCATCCGGGTCGCAACCCGCCGCAACGTAGCAGGGCCCAGAGTTGTTGTTGATCGCCTCGAGATTGTTGCAGACACACTCCCCGTCGGTGATTCCACAGTTCACTTCCTTGAGAGCCCCCCTGAGACATCGGAGAGCGCAAAAGGGGACTCGATCGAACATGTCAGCGGCTACATTGTCGATCAAGCCATTGACAAGATCAGCTGATGCCGAGGCCGTGTTCGCAGCTGCGGCGAGGAAGGCTGCCAAGTAGACGGGCTGCATGGTGGATGTATGAAAAGATTGAATAGAACGAGTGCTTGAGCTGTGTTGATTGAAGCTCGGTCGGTACTGGAGGAGCGGGAATCATGGTGGTATATATACATGATTCTACACCTTTCAGCTGCTCAAGATCTTGAATAGAGTTGGTTGGGGAGCGCCATTCAATCTTCTCCTCGTGTCTCTTAAGTCTCAATGGTTCAAGTTTGTGGATTGTGGGCTTGAGTCTGGGTGAACTCGACATGATCAGACCAAAGAGATCATCGTGGGAGCAGCACAATACATGGGCGTATATATCAAGTATGCTGAAGAACACGAACCCCCTTAAAGGGCTATACAGCTACATGGACTGCTTGATCGCTCTCAACTTCACCAAGGAGATGATATCTTGTCAAGGCCATCTCTTGAATCACTCAGTGTCTGATACATGTGACACTCCAAGATAGCCATGTGATTCTCACAGCTAGGCAAATCATGATACTAATACTTGAACTTAATCTTTACCACTTACTCAGCGATGCTTCTACCAAGGTAGTCATCCAACTGCGTGGGTCATCGATACGACAGCCACAGCTGAGAACACCTACTGAATGGCTCCTTGTAACGCCAATCTTGAGGTAGGGAGTATTTAGACCGAGAACATATTCGAATCAAGGTGCTTGAAGTGATCTCGACTCTATTCAGGTGCCTCTCGAGGAACACATCGGTTCCCAATCTTTTCTGACCGAATCTAAGGATACGATGCAGCCAAGTTTGGACGCCATGTCCGAATATCTAGTCAAAAGGTTCGGTTGAGAGATGCAGCCATGTTCAAGGCAGAGATACGAGACATTGTTCGACTCCTGAGATATCTCGGCCTTGGTCTGCTCCTCGTACTCTGCCTCTGAAAGAGGTGAGCCCGATAGCCAGCAGACGCACCTTTGGTAGACAGGGCTCGATTAACACTTATACATGAGAGACATGACGAGGCTGGGAGAGCTTGATAGTGAGAATCAAAGCTTACAACACATGCTCATGGATCTAGTGCCTGTTGCGAGCACCAAAAGCCATGAGCAGATATGAAATCATGGATTCACGACATGTGAGACTCCCACTCACGAACTATCACAACCGAGATCGATGGACAGAGATACCCTCAACTCTACCACATAGGGGGCTGGGTATTCTCGGCCTCGGCGTGATTTCGAACACTTGTTGAGGTTCTCTTGAGTAGAAGAGCAGCTTCTATCACCAACCTCCTATACAAGGGAATAAGTCGTGGGCATAAGCTTTCCTGTGATGAAGCCACTTAAGAAAGCCGGTGCCAGCAATTAAACCAGCATCGAGATTGAGCAATCCACAATGTCTGCATCATAGAAGCAACTGCCTTCAGAGGAACATGGGAATCCATCTTGAAGCTTGAAGATGCCCGAGTATAGGGCATAGGCAGACAGCCAGAGCAAGTGCATGCTCGACATCACAGAAACACAACAGTCAAGGCCTACAGCTATCATCTATCTATCTCAATATCCATCTCCCAAAGACAAGCAGGTTGAAGTTTTTCAGTTGACATAGTTTGGTGGTCCACAATGCCAGGTTTTCCTGACTCAGTGCTTGACTCTAATATTGGTCATCATCACAAAAACTTCAACCCATCTCGTCCCAGGCTCAGGCCTTTTTCCCATGGTAGAACTTCCAACGAAGCTTAGAGTGTAGAAGGAGAAAAAAGACCATCGCCCAAGGGTCGACGGGATACCGGCCCCTCGCATCAAGAATGAGCCCCATTGAGTAACCCAGCTTTCGCCGGGCAATCGCATACCTATCAACCTCGACAACAAGTCCTCTGCGACCCGATGCCACACCCACAAGCACCAAAAGCGTCTGCCCACCATCCACCAGCCAGACGACCCGTCTTCCCACAGATTCCACTGCATCTCGGCAGCGGACTCATATCTTCATCCAAGAGGACCGAGAGCAGTGAGAAAGAGAGGCATCAGGGCGCCCGAGCAGGAAGATGTAGCGGAGGACAGGGCCGGCGCAAGGAGAGGGCCTGGGCGCAGAGGTCAGCCGCTGTGCTTCTATGGCGGCGCGTTTCCGCAAGCTCCGTCGAAACGAAGACGTCCGGGGACTTTCTCCCAAAGCCATAAAGAGGGTTTCGAGACGCTGCATATAGCAGTGTCTCTGTTTGTGAGCTTCGAATGGCGATTTATTGAGCGAGGGGCGCGGATGAAGAAGAAAGAAAGAAGAGAAGAAGCGAAAATCCAAGCTCGAGTTGAATTTTTATGCGGTATGGGGCTGAGGTGTGGCGCTAGGCAGAGCCAAGCTTCAAGGTGTGGCTGTAGCTGTTTTTTCGCAGGCGCGGTGCAGAAGCCCCAGCCAATCCGAACCTCGCGTTGAAGAAGGCTGGGTCGCTGCCTTCGTGCCTGTTCATTCATCTCAGCATACAAAGCTCAGCTCGCGGCGCATTCAATTTCGACGGCGCAGACAAGACAACGACTGGAGATATTTCACTATTTCTTTGGCTCAACGACATCAATTCAACACCCCGGAAGCTGGTGTACATCTACCATTTCTGAGTAATCCACACTCGTCGCGAAAGTTCACACGCGGAAAAAAAAAGGACCACCGGCTGCTTTTCGACCTCTCTTCCATCTCTCGTGTCTCACTGCAACAATGTCGACTCTCTTCGGTGGCGCGGCGAGCGCAGCGTCCGCGAGCAACACGGTCGGCGACCTCAAGAACGACGTTGCCCTCTCCGATCCTCCCACCGACACCATCTCCGACCTCTCCTTCTCGCCTGCGCCAAACGGCCCCGACTTTCTCGCCATCTCGAGTTGGGATAACAAGGTCCGCATCTACGAGATTGCCGGCAATGGCCAGAGCCAGGGCCGACACGCCTACGAGCACAGCCAGCCAGTGCTGAACGTCGACTTTGCAAAGGTAAGCGACAATGTGAAGACGGAAAACGTCATGGGGAAGCTAACGCGGCTTTCCAGGATGGAACAAAGCTCGCCTCTGCAGGCGCCGACAAGAACGTCAAGGTCTGCGATCTCGCCTCGCAGCAGGACATCGTTATAGGCACGCACGACCAGCCCGTGCGAACAGTCCGATTCTTCGACAGCGGCAACGGCCCCATGGTTGTCTCGGGCTCTTGGGACAAGACGGTCAAATACTGGGATCTTCGACAGCAGGGCCCTGCGGCTACGGTATCGTGCCAGGAGCGAGTCTATACGATGGACGTCCGCGATAACCTCTGCGTCGTTGGTACCGCCGACCGCTACATCAACGTCATCGACCTCAAGAACCCTACCAAATTCTACAAGACGCTGCAGAGCCCGCTCAAGTGGCAGACGAGGGTGGTTAGCTGCTTTACTGACTCTGCTGGGTTTGCCATCGGTAGCATCGAGGGTCGTTGCGCCATTCAGTACGTTGAGGACAAGGACGCAAGGTGAGTAAGATTCTAGCCATGCAACCTCGACTCTCAGACTAACATGCTGCAGTTCCAACTTCTCCTTCAAGTGCCATCGCGACCCGCCCGCCAACAGCGTCACCAACGTTTACGCCGTCAACGACATCTCATTCCACCCCGTCCACGGCACATTCAGCACCGCTGGTTCCGACGGCACATTCCACTTCTGGGACAAGGATGCCAAGCATCGCCTCAAGGGTTACCCCAACGTCGGCGGCAGCATCACAGCTACCACGTTCAACAAGACCGGTAGCATCTTTGCTTATGCTGTTGGCTACGACTGGGCCAAGGGTTACCAGCACAACACGCAGAGCTATCCTATCAAGGTTATGCTGCACCCCGTCAACAACGACGAGTGCAAGCCCAGGCCGTCCATGAAGAAGCGATAGAGGAAACCCGCGACTAATACAGAGGATTTGTGAATTGGTGGACTCTTTTGAAACTGTATGGGGTTTGAGGTATTTGTTAATAGTTAGTTAGCTGCGTTATTTGCGATTATGTATTGTATGACAACTTGCAGACTCAGAAGATTGATCGGAAAAGGCTACCAAAAAGTAGAGAAAGCTGAGTCGGTGGACAAAAGGGGGCAAATCAAGGTGGTGTTTACGAGAGATGATACCATAGAAACAACACATCAACAAAATCTCGACATAACATGGTGCCCAATCGTATGGTTCAAATGCTCATCTAGGTATTTCTCTCTTCAATTGCTGGGATGGAATCAACCACATCAGGCATTGTCAGGATTACTATTGTTCGATCCAAGTTCAGGTCATCACGCAAGATATATCAGAAGCATTCAGCAAATAGGTGTCCAAAAGGAAAACCAAAAATATGAATTGGTCCCAATCTGCCTCTTTGGGCTTTCGTTTGGTCATGAAATATCGTTGGTAAATAGTAGATATTTTCCAGCCTCCTGTAACGGGCTATTAGTTGATGCGATCGCATCATGTTTCGCAATGACAAATGATAACGCTATAAAATCTTCAGCTCTCTTTGTTGAGAGGTTGGTACCCAGTTGAACTCCCGCCCTTTCTTCTTGTTTCATGCCTCGATTGATTCTCTAGGCTTTCTGAGGTTTGGGGCCAAATAGATCATCGACAACGCTGCGATACATATCGCGCAAGAATGTGCTGTGTTCTTGGTCGACCTCCTCAGCTTCCCGAGTGGGCTGCTGATGGACGAACTTGACGTCAATACCATCGATGTTGACGTCGTCCATCTTGGCCATGGGAGCACCAGGAACAACAACGTCAGGGTCGATGGCCAAGATAATGGGCCGGTGACCGGTTGACAAGTCGGTGGCGTCGGACATAGAGTGGTGGTAAGCGCCGTAGTTGTCGGGGAGGAGAGGCATGCGAGGAAGGGGCTCGCTGTAGTTGGGAATAGGGTGAATCTTGGGCAAGACAGTTGTGTCGACATGTGTGGTGGGTGTCCGGGAAGGAGTTGAAGAGTGGAAGCCCTGCATTAGAGGCCGTGTGCGGCCGGCGATGGAGGGCTGAGGAGTAGGGCGGTGGGTGGTCTTGAGACTGCGAGACTAGAGTGGTTGTTAGTATCAATTGGTTGATGAGAGAACAGCTTAGAAACTTACCTCAGTGTGCTGGGTCTGCTGTGTAGCTCCAAGGAGCTCAGCATACTTGGGCGTGAGAATAGCGCCATGAGCTCGCTGGGACTCTGCCAGAGTGCGAGCGAGCTTGGAGGCAGGAGCGGTGATTCTCGGCATTGCGACGGAGGTTATGTATAAAGGAGAAATTGAAGTATTTGATGAAGTGTTGGCGACGTCCAGCTACTTATACGCTTTGGTAGAGTATGGATCAGATCAGAGGCGGTGACGAGTCTGGAGTAATCAGACGATGGTGCAGGCGCAAATGTACGGTGCAGGTGTAAGTGGGAATATGGGAGGCTCAATTGAAGGGAGGGAGGACGGGTTTATGTATTGGGCTTGGGAGTTGAGGCAACCAAAAAGATAAGAGGAGGTGAGACGGAGCTAGAGGGCGGGAGGGGGAAGGCGGGAGCTTTAGATAGGTAGGCACTGTAGGTAGCTGGAGGTGTGTAGGTGAGGCAGGTACGGAGAGTCATCCGGGTGTATCTGGGGATGGAATGGGAAGTGGAGGAAGGAGTCACACCCCTCCAAGACGGTACAGCTTCCGCTTTCCTTTCCTGCAGGCCTGCCTCACCTTGTTTTAGTGTCAACAGCGCTGATCGCTAGGGCAGGTACATTGTATTGCGCCCTCTGATACATGCATAGATTCCGAAAAGGTGAGGAATGGTTGGTCCAATACAGTCAAGCAGAGAAAGAAGGGCCATGTGAGCCCGACCGCTTTCTCATTCTCATCAACAACTGAACTTCATCTTGGCAAACAGATCTTTGTCCTTCTTGTGATCCTCTTGCACAACAATGTTAACAGCAATTGTCTCTGGGCGTTTCCGACTCGGCGATGAGATACCGAATGCCGGGGGGTACATACATGTACGTACTTATGCAGTGGGACACCATTAAACACACCCTTGGTTGCTAATCAATACCTGTTGAGATCCAACCAATCTCAATTGCTTCACCAATTCCCGCCAGTTTCTAATGGTCTTGCTTCTCCAGCTTTCGTTTGCTGGGAACTTGGGATCCACCCCCGAGCTGGAAAAGGGGACACAGATGGGGCATGTCCAATTGCCTTGGGTTTACAGATTACGAACACTTTGTCTCAAATGCGAGCCCGCAAGGTGAGCGAGGTGAAGTTGAAGGTGCCAATGCGAGCTTGTTGCGTGTCCAGGTTGTTTCACTGATAACACCACATGTTTGAACCACAACAGTTTTGAGATAGCGAGCCAGTATGTCTCGCACTATCAGCCCAGAGCAACAGGCGTCCATTGTACAGTACTTTTGCAAAGACCGTCGCAACACGCCGCCGGCAAAAATGGTATGGCACCATCCCTACAGCTTGATACGCCTGTCGAAAGACCACAGCCGTGAACATGCTCATAGACTTGTGGTGGAACTCGTTGAGAATGATTGACATGGGGGAGCTCAAAGCTACCTTGAGGAGTGACAGGGGACAGGAGCATTACCCGCAGAGAAGGCAGTGCCGCTTTAACAGCTGGTCCCCCCATGTCTCAGGAATTTGCAGACCGCTGTTGCTGACGAGTCTGGTAGGGACAGTGTGCCTGTCGCTCACCTGGAGATCGCCATGGTTGTAACCAATTGTTGGCGGTCAGAGGCCTGCATGTCCAGATCGCTGAGGATAGGTAGGTAGTGCCATTCTTACGCGTCATTACTGCCGACATCAGACTTTGCGGCTTTCGCGATGATACATGGGATTCAT
Source organism: Fusarium sp. NRRL 66739 (assembly GCA_021655895.1). Taxonomy (NCBI): domain Eukaryota; kingdom Fungi; phylum Ascomycota; class Sordariomycetes; order Hypocreales; family Nectriaceae; genus Fusarium; species Fusarium sp. NRRL 66739. Next base: position 14,008 of record JAJJWO010000035.1, read on the forward strand.
CATTCTTTATCACACTGAAACATGTTTTTTCAAAACAAGGCGAGCCATCAATTGGTCTAATTTTGGCACTTCTTAGCACATCACACGCATCACGCATCAACAACACTGGCCTTAAAGCGGCACGATATCCAATGGTGGCTGCCGGCGCGGCATGCAAGACTCAAGCACGGAAGAGGACCCGTGACACTCAGAACTGGCCACCGCCAGGGAATCGAACGTCGCTTGGTCCACTTCTAGAAACCCGCCAAATAGGGCGGGGAGATAAAGCAGACTCCGTACTCGGATCCTCTGTTGATGGCGGCAATTGCTCAGTCCCTTTTTTGCGGATAGAGAACCTGAAAGGCCTCGGGCGGCCGGACGGAAAACGTACGACGTCAGGAACTCGGCATTTATGATGGCATTGCATCGAGGATCTCCAACGTTTGAGATTCAAATCGACAAATAGAGAACAAACAGGACAGCGTCTGGGTTCTGGCTCACCTGTGCACTGCTGAACTGAACTGTTGGAGTTTAGGGGATTTGCGCACGTGTTTGATTGTTGAGCTACCCTCGTACTCGATTTTAGATACCTAGACATCTAAAGCCAAGCGAGACAGGGGAGCTCAAGATTTGCGCTCGAGACTCTCGAGGCGTTGGAAAGGTGTTGAGTGGGACCTGGTTCCAAAGCTTCTTCACCTGGTGCTCACCGTAAAGACGCTAGCAGAGCCCCTTGAAGGGACATCTTCAAGGCCATGTCTGCATTGACGGTTTCACAGCGATTAGAACTCGCCTAGGGAATGATGACGCTCAACAAAAATAGATGAGACAATCAGACATAGCCTATCAATCAAGATGTGGCTACATGCCTATCTCTACGCAGATCTGTGTTATCTTGAACCTTGTTGCTCTGGTCGCCGACGTCAAAATTGACTACATTATCAACTCCTCCTCTATAGGTGAGATAAACACTTTTATTTATCGACCCGATAGACGTTGGTTGATAAGTATACAACCTAACTCTTTGAGTTGTTGTCACACTGGACAGCTTATCTTGTGCAACTTGCAATGGCTTGCTAGAGCTCGCTGCACAGCGAAACAACCTTGACCTCCACCAGAAGAGCCACCAGAAGAGCCACCCTCGATACTGAATTGCTACCTTGACATATCGTACTCTTCGGTCCTGCGGCGACTTGCTCAGGCTTTGGCGATAGCCTCGGATGTTCAGGACCAGGCCTCGGATTTCCCCCGAAAAATTTACCAACACAGCTTGGAAATGTCCGAATCGGAGGAGTGACCTTTGATGAAGAGTCATACCTGAGCTCATGTGACTATCCGAGGCTGTCAAGGAGTGATGCTTCGGCTTGCATCTGATCATTGCCGAGCAACAAGATGGAAGCTGCTTGCTCTTTCTAGAAGCTTTTGACTTGATGCAGACCTTGTCATGTGGCAAAAATATCAACATGTCCTCGTCCACCATGAGCAAAAGAAAGGTCTCAGAGGGAGTCGAACCCTCGCTGGCGGAATCAGAATCCGCAGTCATAACCGTTAGACCATGAAACCGGGCGATTGCAGTGAATTATCTGAATTCGCGGTCATCATTGCGAGTATAGAAAGGAATCGAGGTGGTGGACGAGGTGACTGCTCTTTGTGCCCGATGGTGGTTTATTGTGCAATCCATCCATCGTAAGTAATGGCAACCTATGGAAATGCAATTTGAGTTAGCATCTCTTCGCCAATCGTGAACTAATCGGGCCTTGCAGATAAAATCTTCAATGGCGTCATGAAGACCGCGATAATGACCCACCATGTCTCGGTTCTAGACTGGCTTAGTTATTGTCCGTGCTATTTCGGACATGTCCTCGTTGCTTGTTAGACTGATACTCCTTGGCTTTCCCCTCCCCCACCGAGAGACTAACACTCACCTTTACTACCTACTCAACCACGGTCCTTCACAAACAATACACCAGATCTCGCAAAAATGACAGTCCCAGAACCCCGGAAGCGTGCTGTTGACTCACCAAAAGGTACCCAGATACTCTACTCACAACTCAGCTTTGCCTCTAATATCTCTCTCTCTCTCTCACACAGTCTGGACGACTCTCATCACCAACCTCAGCTACCTCCCGGGCCTTCTCACGCTCGCTCACTCTCTCCGCGCCGTCAACTCTCGCTACCCTCTCGTAGCTCTCTACACCGACTCGTTCCTCCCTGAAGGCCATGCCGCCCTGCGCGCCCGCGGCATCCCCGCCCAGCACATCCCCTACCTCCTCCCGACAAAGGGCAAGGACTACTCCAACGATCCGCGCTTCTACGACTGCTGGAGCAAGCTGACTCCCTTCTCTCTGACTGAGTATGAGCGTGTTGTTCAGCTCGACTCGGACATGCTCGTTTTGCGCAACATGGACGAGCTGATGGACCTTGAGCTTGATGACCCTTCGCTCGCTGAGACGGGCGACAAGACCACCAGCAAGCGTGTCTTTGCAGCAGGCCATGCCTGTGTTTGCAATCCCCTTGGAAAGCCTCACTACCCCAAGAACTGGATCTCTAAGAACTGCGCTTTTACATCGCAGCACTCGACGCCCGATGCCGCCCAGACTGAGGCCGCAGACCCGTCAGTTGGACCCCTCGGCTTCATGAATGGCGGTCTGCAGGTCGTCAACCCATCTCACGGAGTGTATGCGCAGATCCTCGCGCACATGGAGGCCGACGCCGTCAACATGGACTTTGCGGACCAGTCGCTTCTGTCTGACTTGTACCGTGAGCGCTGGGTTCCGCTGCCGTACATCTACAATGCCCTCAAGACAATGCGGTGGGAGGGCGTGCATAATGCCATCTGGAGGGATGAGAATGTCAAGAACATCCACTACATCTTGAGTCCTAAGCCGTGGGACGAGATCGATGATAAGGGCGAGTGGACGGGCAAGGACGAGAGTCACAAGTGGTGGGCTGATGCGAATCGCGCGAGAAAGGAGCTTGAAAGACAAAAGGGTATCCCTATTGACGGGTTCTGACATCTGTTCAAGTTCAGGCATCGATGAATGAGCGTGACGTTACGGCCAAGGTAGACGGTTAGACAGCAATGAATACATCCAATCAAGATGTAGAACCATACTAACGAGCTATACATTCATTCTGTTTGGTATCTATACTATTCAATGACGGAACTACCACCAATGCAGCTAATAACAACAAAGAACCCCCTAAAGACTCAACTCCAAACTCTCACAACAAGTCCCGTCCAACCACTGTTTGCCCCCCTGACGGTCTATGATGTGCATCTACATGCGCGTCCCGTTTTTGCCGATCTATCATAGATGAGTACATGGGCAGATGCATGCCTCTATCTTAGAAAAAAGAAAAACACAGTATATCCCACCCGGAGCACCGTGATATGCTTTGATAAAACATTGAGATCAAATTAAGCAGAAAAGTAAAAAGCAGAGACATCAATAATGCCCCAAAATGATTGGTATCTCAATGTCAGTACGCCAGGATATGTATTCTCTCATCTTGTCCTTCCGTTCGGATCAGTGGTCACCCAAGAAACCTAATACTTTTTATATTTCTATGGCGTCGTTAGCAAGCTTCTTAGGTATCAGGACATATCGACTTACCTCTTCGATCCTCCGTCTGTTGTGCGGATCAATCGAGTTCGTTGCTCCCATCAGAGTCTGTCCGATTGCTCTCGTAACACCGACTGCTGGCCGGAAGATGATAGTTGGTGCTCGTTTCAGGACAGCCTTGGCGGCACCTGTAGCTGAAGAGCTTTCCATCACCTCGCCTGGAACAGCAATAATGGCGTCCCGTACAAGGTTCACATCTCTGGCAAGAGATCGATATCCGCCTCGAATTCCCGATATCACACCTGTAGGCTGGTCTGCATACAGAGAAATCTGTCTCTGGTCCTCGGCATCGAGATCGTCCTCATCCCAACCTTCGTATACCTGCTGTGGATCTGAGAGCATGCCTTCGGCACCCTGCAAAGCGTATTGAGTACCAACAGCCAGCTTGGCGCCCAATTTCACCAGTTCAGTGCCTGTAGTACGAGCAAACGCCGTGGCGCCCTTGGAAATACTGCGAATGACACGTCCATCTTTCTTATATTCGCGAATGGGCACTTCGACAAGATCCTTGAATCCACTACCGACATTGACGATTGAGCGGACAGGTGCGAGACCAGCCAGAATACCAGGAAGTTGATTTGCCTTAACATCAGGCATCCAGATATCATTCAGCGTCTTGCCGAGCTTGTCAAACCCGGAAATACCGTAAATAATGACATGGCGCAGAACCATTCTCGCCTCCTCAAGCACGATAAAGTTCATGAACTCGGTTGTATGTCCAGACCGTAGGCCTGCATAGTCCACTCGCTTGGGCTTGAAGTCAAGCTTCACTGGCACGTTGTTGACTTCAGCTCTCTGGAGGAAGGGTATATCGCTCTTGGAAGTGTGCACTGGGACTTGGTCGTCCTTGAACTCAAAGAACCGCGTGATAAAGTCAAGGGCATCCTGGTCAACGTGTAATCTGAGAGGTAGAAGAGTCGCCCGTAGCACGATCTCGGACGCCTCGAGCGATGGTTGTGGCTTGACATTGAGCAACTCCAGATGAACCATGCTGGTGCCCATCTCTCGCTCTCCCATGTCTTGATCGTAAGTCGCAAACTTCTTCCACGTCGAGGTAGGGACATGATCAAAAATGTCAAGGTTGTTCACACGAACGTCGATACTGTTGAGTGTTTCGCCAGAATTAGGTGGGAACACAAACAAATCCACGTCAACACCTTGCAGCTCAAAGGTAATCTTGTGGTGCTTGCTGCGCTTGAGTTTAAGTCGTTTCGACTTCGGTTGACGGGTGCGCGCTGTTCTGTTGGTCGCTGCAGTAAAGGCTGTGGTCGCAACGGATTCCGTCTCTGTCGCGTTGTCGTTTAAGCCTTCATTGATGGCTTGGGATAGTTCCCGGGGATCGCGATTGGCCGGAATACCAATGTAGATAGAGTTGAAAAGGAAATCTCCAATGGCTTCTTCGTCCTCCAACTCCTCTTCATAGACATGGACTTGACCAGCACGGGCTTGTCGTTCATACGCCTTGGCTTCAACGTCCTGAACGGCCTTTGTGATGACATCTCGTGTGTGAGACCAGTCGTAGCCATCAAAGAGATTCCATATGACATGAACATCTCTTACTGACACCTTGAGAGGACTGCGCTTCACAAAATCGCTCGGGGCTCTGTCGTAGCTGTTCTTTTTCGAGTTCCAGACCTTTGCCTTGCTATCCTTTGAGGCGCCTGGACCGTAGTAATCTTCATGAATGACCAGGTCATCCGAATCCTCCAAAGGCTGATTCACTGGTTCAAAACCAGTCAACAACACACCCTCGTTGGTATCTTTCATCTTGGGGCCGGTGGAACGGTGCAAGCCATGTGAGATGATGGAGCTGCTCGTAGCGTCGAATAGCTCCTCGGCGAATGGTTCCTCATCGTAAAATTGTGACTCAACTTGCAATGGGCTGTCCGTGTTGTAGTCGGCTTCGGAGCCACTGCCTGCCATCTCTTGAGCGCCAGCAAAGTCTTGATCGAAATCATACTCGCCTTCGGGTCGTCCGAAGGCTTCAGCAGATATGGATGCGAGTAGATCCTGCATAGGAACTACATCTGTCAGGTACTTGTTCTCTTTGCTCGGCGGTGTTGGCGGTTTGAGAGCATTTGCCAAAGCGATCAAAGTCTGCGTCGAGTCTGCGCAGGTTTCCAGAACAAGGAGATCATCTTTGAGCTCAACATTAAGCTGCTTCTCTCCATCATCAAGTGCTTTGACATCGATCGTCACCTTGGCAGATGATATGTAGCAGATATCAACATATCCTCTCGCGCACATATCCGCTACTTGGCGAGATGTCGAAGATGAAACGCGAGGTTTTTGTTGAACAGGTAAGTCGGTCGTTGTAAGCTCGGCGACATCGTCAATAAGTAGGATGGACGACTTGTTAATGGTAAGAACGGCATTCGTCTCCACGTCCTTGGGCAGCAATGCGACAAGGTGAGCATCTGTGAGTGCAATCACCATCTTGGAAGGCTGTCCCAGCGGATTGAGTCCTAGCAGACAGTCTCGAAATCCGATGTCAAGGGTCATTGGCTTTCCACCCTTGGCCTTATCCGAAGGAGAGCTAGGCTGCCCAGCTAAGGCATGGTGTGCTTGGTCGCCCAAGTTTGCTACCGAAGCAGCAAGACTGGCTTCAAAGTCCTGAGGTGTTGCATCGTCTCCAAGTTCCAAGATGTCCATGATGGTAGGCACACGGTACTCGATGCATAAATCTTGCATCTTCAACTTGATTACCGGCTCCATCTCATCGCCAATCATCCGCGCCATCAAAACAGGACCTCGGAGCGAAATCTCCCTAGTACCGTATGCCGATGTGCTAACCAGCTCCTCTGATTTGTTTCTCTTCAATGAGACATCGTACACTGCTATAGCGACCAGTGAGGGGATGGTGATATGGCCGACATGAAGATCCTTGATGTCCGCACCAAGATGACCCAGCTTGCCACCAAAGTCTACGCTCAAGGCGACCTTTTTAATCTTCCCCAGGGTCAACAAGCCAGGGCGATCATCCTCGGGTAGATACTTGGCAACGGTGGAAAGTTTGACGATATCCTCCCCAAAGTTTGGTAGAATGGAGAGTTGTGTCATGTTTTGTACGCGAACGTTCACTGCATCAACCGAAAGCCTTAAGACGGATCCCTTCTTACGTTGGCGCAGCAGTGTGTCAACCATGATCTCGTCGTTTTCGCCATCGAATTGGTGCTTTGAAGGGATGATGAGTTCTAGAAGTTTCTCAAGGTCCGAATCCTGAGGGGTTGTCAGAAAGTCGACTCTGACAGTGCTGATCTCGGTATTAATTGCTGGATCGGCTGTGGTGTTCTTCAAGTAAGGTCCTGATATTCGCATCATACTGCAAGCCATGCCTACGCCTTCATCTCGGCTGACGACCTTGATAGCGCTCGTCTCTGCGGTCATGCTGCAATCTTTGCCGATGAGTTCCACCCAGGATCCTCCGATTCGAAGGTTGATCTTGTTTTCCGAAGACGCAGACTTGTCAGCTGGATCAATTGGCGTATCAAAACGAACCCCTCTAGGCTTCTGTGGTGAAGGCGCAGCTGGCTTGGGAGTTGGCGCAGGGCTCGAGGCAATAGACGCACTCATATTAAGGAAGCTACTTAGACCACCAAACCAGCTAAAGGTTTCGTCGAGCCGTCGTAAATCAAGTTGGAAGACGAGAGGCAATGTTTCGACCTCTGTTTTGGTATTGCCGTTTGATTGGACAATCTTGACCCCAACGTCAGAGCCGGTGGACAGAAAAGTATCTCTGACAGATGTGCTCATCGGCTTGCCGCTGTCAAAAGATATGATATCGCCGTTTGCATATCCGAAGCGGAACTTCTGCAGGTCTATCTTGGTCAAGATAGCTGATTGCGTCGCCAACTTCCCTCGAGTGACAGGTCCTGATGCTACTTCGGTCTGAGAGATGGATATCGTCAGGTTTTGTAAAGTAGTGTTGAGAAGTACCTCCTGATCAAAAATAAATGCGGATGGATCCATATAACGCTCAGGTGTATCCGAAACCCCGCCCAAGCGATTAACAAAGTCAAGTTTGATCTCCTCGAGCGTTATCTTGACACTGGGTGTTTTCTTGTTATCCGTCTCCTGCTTGTCCTCTTCAGCTGGAGGTGGCTTCTTGTCTTTGACAGCATCTAGTAGTTTCCCAACAACCATAGCAAGCAAGAAGCCTAGGGAGGCGTCGAAGCGAAGATTGATAGGAGAGAGATTTACTTCTAGAGTGTCGTCGACGTCCGAAGCACCCTGTGAAGGATTCTGCTGTCGTAGAGGTGCAGCCCCATGCATTGAGAAAGCTCCCGGCGCTTGTGGGTACGCTGATTGCCCCAAAGACTGCGACAACTGGGCTATAGACTCGGATGACGCAGGCTGAACGTGCAGATGCTGATGCTGTGATGGTATATATATCGAGATAGTCTTGAGATTAAGAATCTCCTTGACCAGGCGTGTCGGGCCCTTGGGGGTAGAAACATCATCCTGCTGTTTAGGAGGCGCGCTCGAGTTCTCGGGCTCGACATCAGTAAGGCAAGCCCTGGAGAAAGCAGGCTCCGAGGATTCGCTATCTGACGTGTAGGCTGATGCCGCTAGATCCTCATTCCGTAAAGTCGAGCGTCTCAAGGACACTGATGGTGCTAGATGTCTTTCGGGGGGCGCTTCATCATCGTCGTCATCACCCCAAGCGCCTGGCATGAATGTCTGGTTTCCTTGTTCTTCGTCCACAGTAACTGGAGCCTCTTGCGGAGGAGGACTCGAGGGTTTGATGTCGGGAATTACAGGCTCGGCTGGTTCCTGTACATCAGTTTCTACATCTGGTGTTATTGGCTCGACTGGTTCAGCTAGCTGTTCGACGCTACTAGCCGGCTCGTCCTGTAGTTTTGGTGACGGAGAACTGGGATGAGATGAAGTTGGCGATAAAACGTCTCTAGACTGGGCATTAGTTTGTGAAAAGGCACTCATGTACATGCTCTCCGCGTCCTCATGCGTATACATGTGAGACTGCGCCAGATCCTCGGCTGACCTAGCGCCAAAGCTCTCACTCGACGAAGACCGACTAAGATTCTCATTTTGTATATGAGATCCGGAAACCTCCTGGTTAAGTTGCGTCGGAGATTCGAGGGTTGGGGCAGACTGGACTTCACGCTCGACACTTGCCCACTGAGGTCTCTCGTTTTCTAAAGTAGTGGAACGAGAACCATGCTCAGCAGGGAGCATGGTTGAGTGGAATAGGGGCTCGTCATTGGGCCCGCTATTGAAGTCGTGATACATCGAGGCTCGTGGAGTCGCCGGGCTGTCTTCCCCGTCATCTTCCTGGGGGCTCGAGAACTCGTAAGGAATTCCAAGTGCGTCTTCACTATCACCAAGAGGATAATCATGCTCCACGGGCTCATGATCAGTGAAATAATCTTCTCTGAAGCTCTGCTGCGAAGAAGCCAGAGGATCTGTGTGTCGCAAGCTTTGATTTGATGAGCTCAAAGATTGTCGGTCGATACTGTGTTGGGATGAAAAGACGGGTTCTTCTCGTTCAAGACTTTGATGTGAAGAGACTCTCAGTTCATCGGGTCGAAGGCTTTCTTGCGACGATTCTACAGATTGTTCATGAAGACTGCTCAATGATAACGTGGTGGCCTGGCGAGATGGTGGATTCCTGGTCATAGCTGGGGAAGATGCAAGAGATGGCGATGCCACCGAAGGAGATCTCACCAAGGCGGAAAAGACATTCGCTTCGGATATGAGGTATGCCCGCACGTTGGACAATGAGACGTGTCGCTTGCCCTCCTTGGGCACAATGGTGGGAGTTCCATCGTCATCATATGAGCGAGTGGTAACGCCTTCAACGTCAATGCTCTCAAGCGCAACTTGGAATGAAACAATCTCAGTCGTGGTCGAGTTCGGCTCGACAGGTACCTCGACGTCAAGTTGAAAGTTTACACCCTTTATTCTGACCTGCATGCGGTCAACGATTCCCTGTAAGAAGTCGGCCAAAAAGGCAGGGAGAGAGAGGGACTGGCCGGTCCCATATGCCAAATCGTCTTCGCTGCCATCGTCACTCATAGACACCGAAGCGCCAAGGTCCTGGGTTTCGGCCGCTAAGGCATCTTCAAGTCGCCGACGCTCTGACCTGGGTTGTGTCTCAAGAAACGACTGAGCTAGATCGACAGTATTCGGGACAGCGGCGGTCTCCTCCGGTGTCTTTGTTCCCGGCGAACGGCTCGGCTTGGGCTCGGTGCCAAGTACTTGCAGCGCAATATCGACGCCATCGACCTCGACTATTATAGGACTTGTGTAAAAGTCCATCGGGATTGTGATTCGCAGAAGCAAAACCTTTGCTTTTTGTAACTTGAACGTCTCGGGGAGCTGTAGCAGCTTGTTGAGTTTCTATGATGCGATATCAGCCTCCAATTCCGAGTGTTAATGATATGGCTATTGAACCCACCTTGAGCTTAATTCCGACATCACGAAACTCAAGGACAGTGTTCCTTCCCAGCGCCAAGTCTAGATTATCCATATCAAGGGCTTCGGCGTCGAGAAGTTCCAGCCGGGACAAGGCATACCGGAGCAGCCTCTTGGGCATGGAGGAGCTCCGGAACGACTGAAAGAGGGTCGCCATGGTGTCGTCGTCGAGAAGGATCGAATCGGTTACGACGTGGCGATAGCTTCCGGTGCAGCCCTAAGAGGGGATGAAGGAAGAGAAAGGACAAAAAGCAACGGCAGTCACCGACGTGCAAGTCGTCGATATGTATCGTCGGCGTCTATCGGTGGGCAGCTTGAGGACCCCGGCGATAGGCGGGGCCGTAGGACATGTTTAGAGGCAACGGGATGCCATGAGATGAATGCGGGGGAGAAATCGAAAGTTGTCGATGTTCAAGGGAGAAGAAATGCAAGAATTAGGTTGAAGTTTGAGATGCAAATTGTGGCCGAAGGCAGCAGGCCGAAAGGCTAAATTAAGAAAGAGTAGTGTAGTGTAGTGTAGTGGTAGAGATGCGAGGCACTTCCCAAAGAGTCGGGTCACCGTCGACAGCGTCACACAGTCATGCATGCCTGCCAGGGTATGGATATGGCTGAGGCGGCAACGCGGGCGGGCAAGTGGGGGAGATAGGGAGGTACCTCGAGGGCCTGCAGGCGGTAGTTGGCCCCTAAAGTACCGCTGGACCCTGTCCTCGGGCACCCCCTGGGCTGGTGGACACTGGGTTATCGCTCCCCGCCACTAGAATCATGAGGCTCGTGACTCAAGTTCAAGGGTGCTTTGGAGCAAAGATGACGGTATCCAAGGGCTTCTTAGGGGGAGGCGTCATTTGACCTGGGAGTTGCGCTGTTAGCGGGTGATACGAGTCGTGCAGCCCCTAACTCGATCAAAGCAATAGTACCTTCGACTCATTCGGGACGGCGACACCATCAGCTTCAACTGCCATGTGGTGGTCGCGTCATGGATAATATCTATGCAGTCACTTTATTCGAGGTGAGCGTGTTTGTTTCTTTTGCTGCTGTGGGTTTGGGCTGCTCTCTATGTACCGAGTAAGTGAACTCGGGTTGCAACTCCAAATGATACCATCGTCGATCACTAAGCATCACCTCGATAAACTGAGACAGCAACACATTCACAAGCAGATCACGCGAGAAATTATCATATAAACCTGCTCCTGTCATCTATGCATGTAATTGAGAAGCATCACATGAGACTGAGGACAAATGACGATATCTCTTCCCTCATCTTGAACATAACAATGACTTCTTCCCTCTCACTTAGCCCGTCCATACACCTCCGCTATCCTTCTACCAACCGACTCACCGCTCCAATACGCTCCAGTTGCCGTGCCCAAGCCCACAAACGGTGCTGTATGTTCGCCTGCCAGCCACAGCCCGTGATCTGGTAGACCCTCTCGCATTGTTCGAATGTCCGCATCGCCCTCTTCAAGACCAACCTGAAAGTTGCTGTAACTTCCAAACCCAGAGAGCTCATCGTGGAGCCAGTCTGTCGCCATGAAGCCAGTAGGTTTGCAGTCGGGATCGCTGTCCGAATAGTGCGGCAGCCGAGAGTAGTAGGGCCTGAAGAAGTTGAGCAGAAACTCATCCTTCTTCTGCGTACTAGTCATCTTGGCCAGCTCGCCCGTAATATACTGTGATTGCTCGCCATACGTGTAAAACAGAAGCGTAGGATGCGATACTTCTGGACCGAGACTAGCAAGTTCCACGACCTCTTGATTCCACCTCTTTGGATTCAGATCAGGAACGTAGTTTGGAGAGAGCCATTGAACAAAGCCCTCGGCCTTTCGGTCATCGCCTTCGCGCTCAAGCCAGTAGGCCTTGGGGAAAGTGATATAAACCTTCTCGAGACATCCGTAGCCGATGGAGTCGATTGCTTTAGTCATTCGAGCCGGTAACGCAGGCTCGAAGGCATCCAGGTTCCGTTTCAGCCATCCGAGGGGTGCCGTGACGACAACTTCATCAAATTCGAGTGTTTGTCCACTTTGGGTTCGGACTTTGGCCTTTTCTTCCAGGTCTGTTCGGTAGGATATTCTTTCCACCTTGGTTTGGAACTTGATTTCAGCGCCTTCAAGCGCAGGTTTCGCGATCTCATCAAGAACCTTCTTGTAAGTGCCGGAACAGAATAGGTTCTCTGGAAGCAGTCAGCCCAGTCCTTCGCGAGGCAAACTGTTTTCACATACCCCCTTCAATGCATTCCTCCAACCAAAAGAACTTGAGACTTTGCCTGTATATAGGGCTTCCAACAAAGGCACCCCACAGCTCAGATACTTGCATCACGATGTTTCGTTTTCTTTCGTAATCAGCCTCAGTATCAGGAATCTTCTCGGCTACCTTCTGAAGAAAGAAGTCATGCAGACTTTGTTTGGGATCAATATCCTGCGAAGAGTTGTTGGAATGCTTGAAGGCGTCTTGGACGATATCCCACATGATATCTGAATACTTCTCGCCATCTCTGAGCGAGAAAAGTTCGCCGGACTCGTCGAATACGCAGGAAGTTGACTCCCAGTCGCCAACAGCAGTGTTTGTCTGCTTGGCTATGTCCAGCATAGGATTGTCCTTGGTGCCATGTATCCAATTTGGCCCAACGTCGGCCAAGTGACCATTGGGAAGCACTTCCTGATGCAAGCGGCCACCAACTCGATTACGGCCTTCGATAATGGTAACCTTGAACCCATTTTGGAGGAGAATGTCTGCGCATCGGAGGCCGGCGAGACCGGCACCAACCACAGCAACGTGCGGTTTTGAGCTAAGGTCACCTTTTCTGCGCTGCGAGTTTACATATTAGCTTTGTTTATAGAATATGACAAGTCGATGAGCAGAATTATAGTAGTCTCAAACCTACCACAAGTGGCGCAAATAGAGTGAAACAGGGGGCAGATGAAATAAGATTTAGAGATTTTCATACCTGTTTGAAGCTGTCCATGGTAACAAAGTTTCTCAAATGTTTATCCTGGTCAAAGCCGACTCGAGTATGCGGGCGGGTTGACCAAAGATCTTGGTAGATCTTGGAAGTATTTCTGGCGGCAGGACTAGTGCAACATATCGAGTAAGCATCCATGTTGAAGAGATGATTTAACTATTGGCCAAAAGGTGTATGTGCGGTGGAAGGCTTGAATGATTGCAACAGATTGGGTGTTCAACTGGACTTCCAGTAGCAGAGAGGATCGAGATAGGCAGACAAGCAACAAGTTCTGATAGGGCAGGGGTATACAATTTCAACCTGGGCTTTGTTGGAAGTTGAGCCAAAGCTTTCAAGTTGGACAACAAGGTCGGTCACCTGGTGTCAAATTTGGGTTGGCTCTGGCCTCAAAGTTCCGTAGAAATGACAACTCGAAATGGGCTAGATACTGTGGTTATGACGATCACGGGGAGAGCTATCAACCACTGAGTGAGGGGAGTAAAAGAGCGTGTGGTGGTGTCTCGGGAGTGTTAGCTCCTGCATTGCTTGGACGGAGGCAGCCCTCAACAAATTGAAGGCCAGCGAATGCCCAGTCTCCAAGATAGAGGAGAATTCGTGACCGACATCAAAGCGGACGAGGCCGTTGGAAGCCAACAGCAAGCGGGCGCAGGGGCAGACGGCGCCATCAACGCCTCTATACTCTAGCATAAGCCATTCTTGGAGCAATGCCACCGATAAGGAGGCTCGGCAAGAAGCGGAAGAGCAAGTGAGGCGAGCGAGCTGGATATAATCCCCAGCATGCGCATGCTTGTCTCAGAGAAGCGGTGCCAATAGCTAAGCCAATGGCGATGCTGAAGAGATGCTCATGGGAACAGCAGGATAAGGCAAGTCGCCCCTCAAAGGGCCATTCCAGATGCACAACCAGACCAAGCCATGCATCGCTTATTTAGGAAGTGGCTTTTTATAAGATTCGGAATTTGACCTATGAATCTTGGCGCAAGCCGTACAAGCTCATGGTAAACTGGAGGCAAAAGCGAAAGAGTTGAATGAAGAGGAAACAAAGAGATACCTACTTTACTGAGAACAAATACTGAGATCGTAAACAAGCCACGGTTGAGCAAAGAGAATGCCGCATAACTCTTTCAAGAGCCTCAGAGTATCTGTCGAGATAGAGCCATAGGGAAAAGATCACAGCCGCCTGACCAATGGCTGTTATCGGCTTCTAGCGGCGTGGGGCGTATGAGTAAGCGCAAGTCATGATGCTTCGATGGTGTAAGCGAAAATGGCAATCATGTTTCTTTGGAGAAGGGGAGTTATAAAACTACCGAGAGTACACGAGCATAGTCTCACCACACAGAAACAAAACCTAGGACGCACTAACCGACTGGTTCAGGCTGGTCGACAACAGAAAACGAGGTCGTCAGACGGTTCGACAAGGGATTGGATTCATTGCACTGGATGTTAAGCACAAGTTCGCTCAAAGGAAAACTTGAAAGGAGATTCAGCATAGTGGCCTTGAACTTGGAAGTGATAAAGTTTGATAACCTCATAAAATACCAAGATCTGCTGCTACTATCTAAAATCATGGTCATGTCCTGCTCCAAGGTCCATCATGTGCAAATCTACTGTAAATCTATCGGCCCCTCCCCCGCAGAATGGAAGTGAAGCCGCCTGTGACAGCCAATGAGTGCCTTCGTATTACACCGTCATGGCTCGGGAGACCCACTTAGTCGGTACCGAGGCTCAGGCAGCGCAGCGATCTGACAGTACCTACGCAGTAGGTACGTATCCGGGGGAACGATTAAATCTGGGGGAGGAAAACTACCAAAATCTGGGCCAGATCCTTTCATCTTGCTCCTCTTCCTTTGTTTCATATCCAAAGTTGCGAGAATACCGTTCAGAGACATCATGAGCCCTCCTACAGACACCTTCTCCCGCGAGGAGGTCCGCTCCCATACAACAGAAGACTCCCTCTGGTGCATCATTGATAGCACGGTCTACGATCTGACCGACTTCGTCGACGCTCATCCTGGTGGTGAACACGTCCTGCGTCAAGTCGCGGGCCAAGATGCCACGACCGCCTTCTACAACCTGCACCGTCACGAGGTCCTCACGAGATACAAGCACCTTGCTATCGGCACCGTCGAGGGAGAGAAGCCCGAGGTCATCACACCGCAGCCCGGCGACCTCAGCAAGGTACCCTACGCCGAGCCCCTGTGGCTCTCGCCGCCTTTCCGCTCGCCCTACTACAACGACAGCCACAGGCGACTACAGCGCAAGCTCAGGGAGTTTGTCGACAGCGAGTTGTACGCTGAGGCCCAGGAGTGCGAGGCGACAGGGCGCTACATCAGCCAGAAGATGATTGACCGCATGAGCGAGCTCGGAATCCTGCACATGCGTCTTGGACCCGGAAAGCATCTACACGGTGTCAACCTCATGGGCGGTGCCGTCAAGGGCGACGAGTTTGACTACTTCCACGACTTGATCGTAGCACAGGAGCTGGCACGAGCCATGGCCCGAGGATTCGCGGACGGAAACATGGCAGGCATGACTATCGGCTTGACAGCAGTCCTTCAGTTCGCTCGCGACGAGGCTTGGAAGAAGAAGATCGCCGACGAGGTCCTTAGCGGCAACAAGAAGATCTGCCTCGCCATCACTGAGGCGTTTGCTGGCTCCGACGTCGCTGGACTGCGCACGACTGCTGAGAAGACGCCCGACGGCAAGCACTATGTAAGTTGAGGACCAGAATCTAAGCTGAGCATTGGATAACTAACAAAACTAGATCATCAACGGAACTAAGAAATGGATCACCAACGGCTGCTGGTCTGACTACTTTGTCACCGGCGCGCGGACGGACAAGGGCCTCAGTGTGTTCCTTATTGAGCGCGGCGAAGGCGTCGAGACCAAGCAGATCAAGACATCCTACTCTACCACCGCTGGCACAGCTTACGTGACATTTGACAACGTCAAGGTCCCGGCCGAGAACATGCTGGGCCAGGAGAACAAGGGTATCCAAGTCATCCTCAGCAACTTCAACCACGAGCGATGGACGATGGTTTGTAAGTCTAAGCCAACATACACATCACCCTTCACCATTGAGATCACGGCTAACGTATCACCAATAGGCGGAAGTCTTCGTCTGTCGAGGTCCATCGTGGAGGAGTGTCTCAAATGGAGCAACCAACGCCAGGTCTTTGGCAAGTCATTGATCGACCAGCCCGTCATCCGTCAAAAGTGAGTCCCCCCAGTTGCATGACACGGAGCTTCAGAGCTAACAACCTCACAGACTCGCCAAGATGATCGCCCTCGTCGAAGCCAACCAGTCATGGCTCGAGACCGTAACCTACCAGATGTGCCATATGCCCTACAAGCAGCAAGCACAGCATCTTGCAGGCCCCATCGGTCTGCTCAAGATGAGTGCGACCCGCGCTGCTCACGAGATTGCCGACGAATCCGTGCAGATCTGGGGTGGTCGTGGTATCACACAGACAGGAATGGGCAAGTTTATCGAGATGTTCCACCGGACATACAAGTTTGATGCCATTCTTGGTGGTGCCGAGGAGGTCTTGGGAGATCTCGGTGTGAGACAGGCCATGCGTAACTTCCCCAAGGCCAGGTTGTAAGATTAGTGATAGTATACTATATTAGGTGGTTTTCTTGGAGTTTATATTATTGTAAACCATCTGCATCCAAACTGTAAATCTCCATGTTGTTTTCATTGCGTATGTTCATTATTTGTAATTTCTCATCAAACATGCTATTTTGCTGACCATGTCAATGGTTTACGGCTCGATAGAAACACCCTTACCAACTCCATAGCTCATGATTAGTCTTGACTTCTATAGATATCTCTTGGTCTACCATAATGGAATATGTTAGGAGTCGAGATGAAAAGACCTTGGTGACGCCACTCTGATTCTAGCACAAAGCTTGGAACCAAGAAATCTAATTTAGAGCATATAACAAATCAAAACAAGACAGTTGTGAAGAAAGGAAGGGAAAAATTAATACACTGCGCCTTCTAATTTGTTCAGAGCTGTTACTAGGTTAGCTACTTGATAGACTAACACTGTGATTGCTACTCTATACACAACACAGGCTGTCACTGATATATTGTGGACGATAATGGTAAAAGGGATTCCTTGGCCTGGACTATTTATTCAACATACTTCTTTCAAGTTATATCAAGTTATATCAAGTTACTTAGACTCTTTTTCATGCTCTAAGACTGGGTTGAGGCCATTAATACCCGAGTCCCTTGCTCCAATAAACCGTTACCTGCTTGTTTCTACGACACATTCTTCCGAGCTCAACTCTTCATATTATGTAGCCTATGAACTACTTACGTCCCTTGTAACGCCTATTCTATACTTTGAAAGAGTATGTAGTTTCTTAATCAACCAACGCTTTTCTGCTTGCCAAGTGTCAATACAGAGGTACTAGGAATTGCGAGCTGCATGTAGGAAGATTGGCATCCATTTTCACAGACATCGAACACAATTACCATTTACTATAACCTCTTAAGTATAAACAAACACTACCAAGAACTTATAACGTAGGCTGGGCAAGGCCAAATACTCTAATTTCAAAAGATAGGCAGATATCAAGAATTAGTCTTATCATGCTTCGGGCTTTAGTTTTACCAGACTTTTCAAACGATCAAGTAGACTGTCTTCTCTCCAACTCCTTTTTCTCGCAGGCTTTCATTATTTGCTTGAGAAAACTAGTCAGATATAGAGATGTTTTCTATTATGTACTACAAATAGACTACAGCTTCAACATCGTTAGGTTCGTCGTGGTAAACATATTACTTACTCTAAATATTACCAATAGAGCTCGTATTCCTTACTAGTCACAGATATTCTTCTAGATCAGTACCAGACAGTGAGGAGCAAGCTGTGTCGTCAGCCCAGGACAACAATGTGATACGAAAAGGTACCACAACTATTGAAACTCGACTTTCCTTGCAGTAGAGTCATGGACTGTCATTCATTACAGATCTGATTCCTTTTCCAAATAAGCTGCTCCTGGTATGCTAGACAACACGGACCAAAATCCTCACGAAGCTGCTCAAGTTGACCTAATATAAAACAAATAGCCATATCCACTTGACAACTTGATTATTTTCCAAGCCTACTTTTGAATCTATATAGATTTTACCCAAAAGAGATATTGTTACACTTACCCAAGTATTACAATCTAGACAAACTTACCACACCTACATTCCTCATAGGTAGTTTTTCAGGTCTGACATGAACCTCTCTGTAGGTCGACTAGGTCCCTGGAGAAACTAGCACTTAGGACCATAGGGCCCGAGAGCTTGATAAGACATCTGTCTGGACCTATTGAAGTCCTATCCCCGGATTGGCCTTGTTCAAATTGGCTTCTCTGAGCTTTGGTTTAAGCCATTTGTGAAAACAACCAAGAGATACCTCAAGACTCGACTCAGGAGCGAATCTCACTGATTCATCCATATCAACGTTCAGTGATATGAACTGTAAGCCCAGAGTAGTCGCTGTGCACCCAACCTTCTGTCGAGTTTAGTAGTGGTTTCGCAGGTCTTTTAGCCTAGGATACAATCCTACATCATCAGTGACTGGATGCTGTTCAGTCATCCAGAGCAAAGTGATGTTCGCCCAAACGGCCCAATACCAAGCAATACCATGACTTATGGGTAGCAGGCGAGCTCTGCTGAAACTACCCAAAGTCCATCTTCTAAATCTCAATCTTCAGTCTTTGGCCTACACCTCCGCTTCCGCTATTAACGCAGAGCGGTGGTCGGCAATATCGAAACACACAGTCACACCAGGTTGAAGCTTCCACAGCGTCGGGATCAACACATTTCATCTCGACTTGACTACCAAAGGAGCACACCCAGCTCTCTTAGCCCGGGCTCTCCACCAGCAGCAAGTCACCAGGACGCCAGAGACGCCGAGAAACATTGCTTGCAAGCCACCAGATATTTCTTTTGAACTCGCCACTCCCCACCCGTCACCATCCGTCTCTCAAAGTTGAGCCGTTTTCATGGTCGTAGTCGTTCGTTCGTTGCGTGACGAAATCCAATGCTGATATGTTCCAATCAAAGCTGGGCACCGCCAGCCGTCGTCGAGATTCGCGCACGTTTTTGTTTTGTGAGCCGCCATTCTGCCGTGATGATCATTAAAGTCGTGCGAATTGAACTTTTGCCAAAGATGCCGTAAGAGAACTAGGAAATAAATCGTCCGTGGGTATCAAGCCACACCACGTCAACCTCGTCTCAGTTACACTACTGAGAAACGAGTTCGCCATTTTAGTTGTTGGGGCACTGGGCCTGGACGTGTCCAGCCTGCTGGCACTTGTAGCAAATCTTCTCGCCACCAGCGGACTCCTTGGGGCAGTCACGGGAGTAGTGACCAGACTCGCCGCAGTTGTAGCACTTCATGCCGTTGACACACTCGCCTGTTTCTTCGTTAGCCAAGTCAAAGTACCTTCAGAGAGATGGGGGCCTTACGAGACATGTGGCCGTAGCCACCGCAAGAGTAGCAGGTCTTGCCGGCACCACCACCGAAGCCGCCGCCGCCGCCATAGTTGTTACCGAAAGACGACTTGTTGCAGTTGCGGGCAATGTGGCCGATCTCGCCACACTAAAGTCCAGTTAGATAATGTGTATAACTGGGAGAGGATAGGAAGCTTGCCTTGTAGCACTCGGTAGCCTGGCCGCTGCCACCGCTCATGGGGCAGTCACGGGAGATGTGACCGGGCTGGCCACACTTGTAGCAGGACTTGTTGTCCTTCATGGGCTCAGTGCAGTCACGGCCTGTATGATGAGTTAGCACATGCCATGGATAGGTAGAAGGGAAGCTTACTCATGTGGCCCTCGCCTGATAGTGAGGTATGTCAGTCTGTAGAGTTCAAACACAAGGTGCAAAACGGGTTTGGCTTACCACCGCAGTTGTAGCTGAGACCTCAGTTAGCAAAAGCAATATGTGATCAAGTTTGAGAGAGCACTTACCACTTAGCGGGACCCTTAGTAGGGCAGTCACGGGCCTAAATAAAACAGTGAGCATATTGGACAGAGCTGAGAGACGAGAGCACGCGTCGTACCTGGTGGCCGGTAGAACCGCCTAAAAGCCATGTTAGTATAAATTTGAAGCGTAAAATGAAATGGGTGAGAATGAAGAGCACGTGAGCTCCTTGGTCATGACTGAGTGAGGGAATGGCACGAGACCAGTTAAGCCATGGCAATAAGACGCCAAGGAGGGAGCCACAAAACTAATCCCAGAGTTAAAGCATCCCTGCATGACTCTGAATGGCTTCCAGAGAACAAAACAGGCGCGGGAGCTTGTACCGGGCTGTAAAGCGTGTTTGGGGGCGACGACGGAGGCGAGCAAGAAGTAAGGGAGAAAGAGGTGACAAGCTCAGACTTACAAGAGTAGCAAGCGCCACGGGGCTGCTGAGGCTGCTGAGAGTAATCCATTCTGAAGAGTTGGGAGGAGGAAGTGTAAAAAGATTTCTGAGTTCGAGTTAGTTGAAGAACGAAGGTCGATTGAAGTGCCTGTGTTTGTGTTTTTAAAGTAGAAGATGAGCTAGCGCGGTCACCCGCCCCCGAGATCCGATAGAGGCAAGAGATTGGCGAGGGGTTGATGAGTGGTGACGGAGGAGGGGGAGGGGAAATTGGGAGCTCTGTTGCGAGGGCGAGAAGCGGGTTTTCTTGCCGAGGAGAGTGGGAGAGAGGGAAGAGGTCATTCTAGGGGGTGCAAAGAGTGCTCAAGTTTGCAATTGAAGCTGTAGCAAGGTTCAGGCAGTGAATAACTGTGAATAACGGCCGTCCTCGAGTCACTGACAGTAGGTTTTTGAACCCACTCGCCAACCAACGCCGCGGCAGCTGAAAGTGGTAGGCGGGGGCGGGGTGCAGAGATTTCCCAGGTGATTTTCTTGGAAGGTTTTCTCATGCGAGAGTTGGGCAGAGGCGACGGCCGAGAGAAGAGCATTGCAAAGCAGAGAGAGGGTCTTGTATGTGAACGCAACAGAAGGGAGGCGCTTACCGGTGTAGAGAGTCGTTTGCGGGAGTGCAAAGAAAGACAATAGTTCCAAAGGAGGATATTGGAAGAAAAGGTCGTTTCGTTGTGATGTGCGTGCGAGAGAGAGAATCAAAAGCTCCAATGGCCGGGGTTTTGACGCGCTTTGACGGGCTGAGCGGGTCTAGCTGCCCGTTGATGTACCTGAAGAGTGGCCCAGCCCAGTGCATTTACAAGCGAACAGTGGAGGGTCTAGGCTCGCTTACAGGGCACAAATCGTTGGCCATCCTGCTGCAGCTGGTCCCTTGCAGCGCATGCCTAGGTACAGTAGCATCCATCGTGAGTTGGATCTGGCACTGTGCAATCACCCGACCTGTCTGTACCCGAGAGAAAGACTCGGATATATTAATTTGACGTTGTCTATGGTAGGTAGTTATTGGGTTTACCTGCTGCAAGCCTCGACGTCCTCGAGCGAAACGGCCTGATGCGGTGTCGGTATCACAAGGGTTTTATACTCGGTGTCGTCTGAGTTGGCGGTTTCACTACGTCCATGTACTTTTGTTTCTTGGGCTACTTGAGCCCTGTTGAGGTTGTACAAAGATGATGCAACACTCCATAATCGGCGTTTAGATGGTCTGAATAGGCTATCATTTAGCGTGGATCTCTTCAAAATGATGGAAGAGGTCTCTTTGAAGGCCGGTGCGTGCAGCAAACCGCACTCTCAGAGGAACACAGGCGTACCCAGACAACAGTCAACTTGTCTAGAAGCAAACGCCAAGACGCGATAAGATAAAACTTTTACTTGCTGACGATTCTTCTAGCCTCTCTACAGTACCCAAGCTCTCAATACATCAGAACCAATGTTGCTGACTGACCTCACATCACTTCACTGTAACGTGATAAAATGCAGTTGCCCTAACCATGCACAATCAAGCGAGATCTCCAAGCAAGCGAAGCGGCGTATCCGCACGGATGGGGCATAGCGGGGGCACTAGACTAGCTGCTTAAGGATTAGTACAGGAAGCTAATCGTTCCAACTTCCAGGCAAGGGTAACATCAACAGCTTTATATCGCGAGGAAGCGACTTGTTTGCTGCATATATATATATGCCATGATAAACTTCTCCGACTACCTGACATCGGCCAGAGCTATATTGCTTCGATAGTATTGCCTCTTCTCAGGGAAGTCTGCCAAGCGATGTACTACTCCAGTATCCTGTTACCTCGGCGCTCGAAACTTGCCATGAACGGAACTCTCCTCCGAGCAGATGACATGGCTTCTTTGGCGCTTTCCAAAGTCGTCACTCAGCATGCTGTACGACCTGGTAATCGGAGAATTGCACTTACTTGGTAACCGTGTGGGACGTAACACCTGAGCTGAGCGCGGTCGTGTGACATCGCCTGTTAGCCTTATCAAAACGACATAATTCAGCGGTCAGTCTCGTTGACTTGTACCAGATGGCGAAATCGAATGATTCTTTCCTGAGGAACGGGGCTTGCAGAACAGTAAAATTGGCTGAACTGCCAGCGCAAATATCCGCCGACGGCACACGCTGCTGCAGGACGTGATTACACCTATTGCTTGTTTATTAAACCCATTTTATTATAAAGAAATTGGTGTTTGACCTTTCTGCAACTATTACCACCTATTTATTTATAATATGCTGCGGCATCAGAGGGAGCGGACGAGAAGTCTGTTAGTCGAAAGCATTGGGCAAAGACACGCTTTTATATGGACAATAATACATCCTTCTTCTTGAGTACTTCAACATTATTAGTATTAAACCCATTATTTTGGAAATTTGACTGACTCAGGGATAACCATAAGAACGTCTGTGTTTCTTTCTAGCCCTAGATAGCTTCATATCAAACTCAAGGCTGTCGAAGAATGAATATATATTCATATTATACAGAGCATGAGTAAGAATGGTGAGAAAATATGTCACTAAGTATTTCAATGTAATATACCCTATAAGTCGAGATCAGGGCAGCCCAGTAGGAATAACACAGCTGTTTTCTTTAACACAATAAGGCTTATCTTGCCACTTGCCAGATAACACAATAACCTTTCCATCAGAGTTCACAACTGCATTATGCAAATGCTTCCTGCGTGACTCACTTAACTGTCACTAAGTATAAAAACAAATCTTCCATCATACAGAGCTTAATGTGTCCGCCTTCGATGTGACTTGACCCTAAACAAATCAAACCCCCAGAACCAGCTGGGAATGGTCACATCCGTAGACCGTTAGTTGATTTTTTTTTACTTTTAAGTTTCCATAATCATACAATTACAACAAAAAGTGCATGTATCTCCTTCTAGTTTTTCACACCCAGGTACTATCTGCGTTTTCCTCAGACAAAGACTGAACTAGAAACTCGTCATCAAAAAGCTCTTCCGCTGACGGCCTTTCTTCTGGCAGCCATCGAAGTATCTTACGAGCCAAAGCAATCAATAACTCTTTTTCCTGGCCCTTTAGGCGCTTCTCCCTCATATGAAAACTTTGATTAGGTATCGGTGTAGAAGCGATCCAGTTGCCTAGGGAATGTCAGTCTGCCAATATCAAACGAAGATAGGGGCACAAGGTGTACGGAACGAACCTTCTACATCCCAGTAAAAATTATATTTTTGGTACCTCTCCAAGAACCGCTTCGGTGGCGGTCCCATGAGGGAAACCATCTCAGCGAGGTGTTGTTCGTCGTTGAGATAACCATCTTTGACCGCGTAGAACAGACGGCCTCCTTCGAACAGATCCCAGATCTAAACGTTCTGTGTTAGATTCTCCCTAAAGGTCAAGATCGGATGTCACGTACCATAACGCCTACAGACCATATATCTATTTTCATGTCCCACTCCATACCCATGATTATTTCCGGTGCTCTATACGCCCCTGGCATAACGTCTCCGTAGTGCTTTTGTCCTGGCTCACCCAAGCGGGAGGCCCCAAAGCCCGCAATGACGGGTGTACCCCTGGTAATAGGCAAGGTATAGGATAGATAGATAGTGCGGTCCTGCAATATTTTCCGTGGAGAAGGGTTTTCAAGTTCTGCTTGCTCGACTTGCGTCATAGCACCGGGATTTTCCATTCCCAAAAGAACATTGTGTGGCGATATATCTATGCAATTGCTTAGTCTAAGTTATATGCATTGTTGAAATATCCACAGACCTGTATGTACCACACCAGCTTGGTGCAGGAAGTCTAAGCCCACCAGAACTAGAAGAAGTGTGTGCTGCAATAGTTCCTTATTAAGTGCTCTATTAAGAAATAAGTCTCGGAATTTGGTGTAGGTTAGCCCGAGAGGCTCGAAGAGCAGACAGTGATGAATGCCATGAGGCCCCTGGATGTGAAAGTCGTTCAAAACAACACGCACAATTGACTTGCCAGGATGCACGGCATCGATCGATTGGATGTGATGTGAGATAGCCAGTTCGTTAATGCCATCTTGGCCGGCTGTGCAGACTTTGAGCGTGAGAAGTACATTCTTCCTGATCAAATTCAAGTAGAAATTAATAACCTTGACAGGCAATACCATGGCGGATTAGATAGAGTAGGTACTCACACAAGGTCCCGACACAGCCAAACCGTAGAAGCTGTACCAAAGCCGAGCTTAGCAATTACTCGATATCTCAACTCGAAAACCTCGCCAAGTTGTACAGGGTAGAAATTTTCAGCTTTGTAGTTGACCAGCCTTTCCTCTTCTACCTTTACAGATACTGGAAGCCTTTCGAAGCCAGTTCTGGGATATGCACGCGCCCGGCTGGACATTCTCTTGAATAATGAAGTCGACATTGGTTGGAAGGATGAAAGAAAAAGAAGCAGAAGGTGAGAGTTGAACACCGATCAAGAACACGAGAGAGGCATGTGATACGCCCCGCGTTCAGACAGCGGGGAGATGATGCCATGACGAGTTTCATTTTGATGTTGGTTGATGTATAAGGTTGAGTGATTGTCCAGGTTATTGCCTGTATCACCAATTCACCGTTGTCACGTCGCCGACCAATCATGGGCTCGTGCTTTCACCCAAGGTCATATCCATTCATGTTCATAATAGTCAAAGTTAACCTATCTTTTGTCTTGGAATGTAAACAAGCCCCGGCATATAGGGCGTATTGGAAGTTGTCTTGACTGCGGCTATGAGATGGCAGGAGTATCGCTCCTTTGTCATACATACAATCAAAGTATACAATAAAAGGTTTGATTTATCTGCGCTATTCTGAAGCCATAAAAGGGATCAGACATAGCCTACAAGCAGTAGCCCTTGGTCAATATATTTCATATACAAATTCCTTTGGGACACTAATGAACAGAGTCATGATATCAAACCGCATGGTCTCCTGGGCTTCTTACTATTTCACTTCGTTTTAACCAAGCCTCGAACCCGAATGAAATCCTGCCACCCGTAGTGTCTCTAAACTCGCGTAGCTATGTTTCTCAGGTGAGCCAGATTCCTCCTTGTCTGATCTAAATCCGGCCAACTCATAGATAAGAATTGCTCTGGCAATAAGAGCCCCTCCTACCAGCCGGATCACCACAATAGCCGAGTCTCTGACGCTGATAAAAACCAAACTCGAAAGCACTATAGTCCCAAAGAATGCCTGCAGCGCGGTACCCACGTAGAGAGTGCAAACTAGAGCAAGAAACCAGCCTAGGTGCCTTGGCCTCTGACTGACGATTAGCCTCTTTTGCCATGGTGTAGGCTTGAATTCAGTCATCAGCATGTTCCGTGGGCTATTCTGAACGTGCTCGTCTTTGATCTCTACCCTGATCCTAATTTTTGCAGCTGCGAATCCCACTAGATGTATGGCTACTGTTGCTGCAGTCCATACGGCCGGGAGAAAGTCTCGGTCTGGAGCGAAGGTGCAGACCGCCCATAAGCTGAGTTGATAGGAAATATGAGCATTATTCACAACAGTTGCGATAGCTATGATGTACTCCAGTAGGGACACAATAGTTGGTGCCAAGAATGAGTCCGGCTGACCAAAATTGGTTTGAAAAGAATCGGCGTTCATTGCTGTCACAAAGTCTCCGTACTCTGTTGCCGTAAGAGGTCTCACTCCAGAACTGGACATAGAAAGCAGCAGCGCAAGCCCAGGTCGACGAAATGCTAGTACAGCAGTATCGAGGTAAGATGCGCTCAGTAGCTGAAGGACTGGGGGCGCAAGACCGAGGATGACAGCAGCTGCAGCAAGCTCGGCCTTGCGAAACTCGGGCATGTTGTCCAAGATACACCCTATAACGGGGTAACCAGATCCCTCAGGTTTGTTGCGGTAGTTATAAATCACTTGGGAGCAGTGAGTTTGGAGTTGTTCTTTGATGATGCCATCCCAGGCTGGGAAGAAGTATTCGAACTGCGCATAAGAGCGCTCGAGTGCAGTTGTGGGAGCAACATGATAACAAAAAACAATGACCGTCGTAAGAAAGAAGTTCCTAGTTCCACGAAATAGTGTACCGCTAGCCATTCTTGACTGCAGGGCTGTGTGTTTGTAAGAACGACCAAGTGTTATGACAGTCTAAGACTGGGCGCGATGTGGACATATTTGAGTGCAACTTGACAGGAGTCTATTGAAATAACCGACCAATATAAAACTTATTGGTTTACCAATAGTTTCAGCCTGCGTTGTCACATTTGATCTCCTGCATATCAGGGGGAGCAGGCTTTGAGTGACCTATCAAAATGAGGTTTCTACCGCTATAACCCCCGTACAGCTGACACAGCCTCAGCTGCGACTAATTATAGTAGTAAGACTCAATACAAACGCCCAAGTTATTATAAATGGCTATCCTTTTCCCTATCCTAAGTTGGGCTTGAGGTGAGTAAAAACAAACTCTGTTATCTACATAGGGATCTGTCCCAGCGATATGATAGCTTTTGGGATTCAAGTGAGTCCTCGAAGCTAAAACGGTCGCACTCTAAAACAACGAAATACTTACCGGGGCGCATGATGAAACATTAATTCTGTTTGTCAATGATTGGTAAGTTTTGGGGACCGAGTCTGAGGTGGCTCTTCTCTACCTTGCAGGGGACATGTCAACCTCGTGATACCTCTCCAAGAATGCAAAAATATAGGTATTGTTAGAGCGTTGTAAGTGATAGGCTCTCTCCAAATCATCATTTTGGCAGCCTTATTGTTCCCTACAAAATGATATAATGTAATTACCGCTTGCATCGACATGTCACAAGTTGAAGGCTTGCGCTCTTCCTTCGTTATCATGAATATGCACTACTATTTTGAGCTTTATCTGCAAACTTAGAAGCAACCTTCCACCACCTTGAACAAAGAGCTATGATAGAACAAAGCACTAATGCTTTGACTGGTAATTGATACGAAACACAAGCGTATGGCCTCATTATGGTGATAGACGCCTTGCCTGGTCTTTACCTACGAAGTAGAGGTTGATCTATAGCGATTTCCTCCATGATTGAGGCTAACTTGCGTTGCCGCCTTATCTTTGCTGCAGCAACTCGATGCTGAAGGAACATAAAGTCTCTAAAGTCCTAGATGAATATACCTCATCACAGACGAGTGGTCTATGTCTTGACATTTGATGTCAACTCAAGCGAAGCTCTTTACCCAAGCATTTGAACAGACAGGTCAGGTCACCCTGTCCGACTTCCAAGATGCGCGCCAACTTATTGAGATACGCTTTTACAGCTGTTATATCGCTTGCTCCTCTGTGCTCTGCGTCATTATCATCGCATGTTGTAAGCTACTTCAGCGTGAATGGAGCCACGCATGCTCAGAAGATTCGACATCTCACACATCATGGTTATCGACCAATCTCACTAAGCGCATATGGATCCCCAGACGGTGCTCATTACGCTGCTATCTGGTTACAAGAGAAGGGTCCATCATTCAAGATGATCCACGACGCCGGCAAAGAAACCTATGAAGCTTGGGTCGAAAAGTGGAAAGATAGGGGTTACGCATCGACGCAGCTCTCAGCAACAGGACCTTCTGCTAATGAAGCTGTATACGCCGGTGTTATGGAAAACATCAAGGGCAAAAACTGGACACAATCCTGCAATGTCACAGACCTTTCTAAGTTCCTCAAGTATGAATTTACCAGCGGTTCATACGATTATACACGCATGCCTATAAAAAGCCTCCGACGGTACGGCACACCCAAGGAACCAATATACTGTGTCTTGACCCATGAGAACACTGGCAACCAGCACACTACGTTAGCAACACAGTCTCCCATTGACTACATGGACGCTTTTGAAAGGGAGACTGCAAAACGTTTCTGGCGCCCATCCAAGCTCTACTTTTCCGACGATCACCTCGTCACGCCGATCTTCACTGACACAAGCGTCGGAAACTGGACACAGGCAGTGGATTTGACAAAGAAAGAACTCGAGAAGAGGATCAAGGATGAAGAGAAAGCAGGCCTGTATCCAAGCGATATTCAAGGCGGCGGAGTTGGCTCCAATGAACGCTTCACGGCCATTTTCTCAGAGTTTGTCACCCCCAAGCCTCGTCAATGGCACACTAGAGGGAAAGTGACTGGCTTTGAAGATAACAGTGCCTTTAAGGAAGGGGTCGACAACATCATCAGTAAATTCATGAAGAAGCACGGCGTTCGACAAGCACAACTGGCCGTGGCTGTCAGGGGAGAGGTCATAGCTGAACGAAGCTATACCTGGGCCGAAGACGACCGCGCAATAGTCGAACCAGACGACGTTTTTCTCCTGGCAAGCGTGAGCAAGATGTTTGTAACCGCATCTATCCAGTGGCTCATCGATCGAAAGTTCCTCAGCCTCTCAACACCTGTCTATCCTCTCCTCGGCTATCGCAAGCCCTATGACCCTCGCTCCAGCACCATCACTGTTCAACATCTCCTCGATCACAAGGCGGGATACGATCGAAATAAAACAGGGGATATTGCATTCCACTTTCTTAAAATCGCAAAGTCGTTATCAACAAAGGGGGAAAGGGCCGCCACGCTTCGCGATGTCATCGAGTACGCGCTCTCTCTACCGCTGGACTTTTCACCAGGCGAAGAAAAGGCTTACTCCAACTACGGATACATGCTCTTGGGCTACTTAGTCTCCAACGTAACTGGGATGCCTTATCTCGAATTCTTAAAGAAGAACATCCTCAAAGACCTCGACGTGAGGCTCTATGAAACGCCAGCGAGCAAGCACGTCCATGATCGTATCGTCCAGGAGAGTCCGAAGTTGGGTCTAGACCCGATAGAACCGCTGTCTGCTGAGGAAGTTCCTCAAGTCAATGGAGGAGACGGTGCTATCAAGGAAGAGTGCGCTGCAGCGTTCTCCCTCGCTACAAGTGCTAGCAGCATTGCCAAGTTTATCGGATCGCATTGTGAGTTTCGTCCTTGTTTTTCTTGAAACATATGCTAGAGCTAACCTCTTCTTCTCTAGCTGTTAGCAAATATGGTCCTCGAGGGCAAGGCCACCGTGGAGGTACAATGGAGGGTGCTCGCGCTTGGGCGGAAAGTCGAGGGCCTCTCGACTGGGCCTTGACTTTTAACACGAGATTCTTTAAATCAGACGATGAGTTCCAGGACTTGGTAAAGAAGGAGATTCCCAATTTCCTGATCCCGTATGTTACAGAGGTGTGGCTGTCTCAGCTACGAGAGTGCGATTTCAACAGATGGGCTGAGTTTCAATTGTCTGGTTCTGTCCCAGCACACCTGAAATATTACCCTCCATGTATACCTGAACTGTGGTATCCATAAGTTACATCTTCATAGTTGATTGACATCTGTCAGTAGCGCAATAGTTATAGCTTCTCTATTGCTCTTATTGTGAGCACTATATCAGCGTTAATGGCATGAGACGGTTTCTTCCATCACACAATTCTTGTAATAACTCCTGATATATCTGGTGGTTTCCATTTGGAACTCCGACTTCGAACGTTTGCGCATTCATGGCCTGGTACTCGTTTATCTTTGTCAACGTGGACTTCACCCTTGCCATGGAGTACATTGGTGTACATTGCAGGGAGTGACGCAGTGCGTATTGATTGTGATGACCGTTCTTTGCCATGCTTGTAACGGTCTCTGCAGTTGTTCAGGATAAGCTTGTGTGGCCTGGTCGAGTTGAGGATGATTCCTCGACCCTGTTCCAAGTTGCTAGTAGACTAGACAATCCGGTAACTATAACAGCCAGGTTGGCTCGCAACACTGAGATACTCTTGTTCTTCTGTGAGAGCATCAAACACACCAAAGTCCCTGTCCTTTAACCAAAAGTCCATGATATTCTCTATCATGAAAACGTATCCAATTCTGCGAAACTCTCCCCTTTCCAAGCCTCTCACGAGAGCCAAGGCATGGGCAATGGGTGACCCATCCAGATTCACATGACAATAAAGGACAGCCAGGTAGATGGTCATTGTCTCTTCGGGCAGTGTAGTTGGCACAACATCATCCAGTTGGGCTCTTGTCAAGCTGATGGTAGCATCCGCCGCCGCCATCGCCGTGTCTGTGCTTGTTGGCAGTGACACATAATTTTGAACATATCGCAACCTTCCGCCTGGAACAAACTCTGCAGCCTGCTCCGCTGTGAGACGACCGGAGAGGTCTATCGTCGCCATAGAAAGACGAGCTTTGATGAGCGGCCCTTGTAGGACAAGATACCCCTCAGAAACGGGACCAAACTCGGACCCTGCTGTTGTTACTGACACATCAAGAACTGTTGCTGTAGGAACCCAAGGTTCTTCGCCCTCCTCTAAATCCGTGTTTATGTATCCGTTGCCTATCGAATATTTCCCTGATACACTCTGTTCTGGTTCGACAGAGGCCCAGGACCACGACGGCGCACGGTAGTTTTGTGGAGGAGCGACTTTTCTTCCGTCCCTCATGGTCCAAAGCAGACCTTGAAGTAGCGTCTGGCGCCAGATCCCTGCGAGGTACGAGTTTGGAGGGATCTTTGCACAGTTCTGATACAAGGCCGCAATACCAGCAAAGGCTATCAGGCGGTCAGAATCATATGTGAGAGAGCGCGACATGTAGTCTTGAAGCAAGTCGTTCCATACTTTTTGTATGGCTTGCTCGCTATGCGTTTCCATGGAATACAGAGTTCCGGGTGCCATTGTGTGGGCAAATTCTCGGAGAACCTCAAAGCCATATCCCTCGCAAGTCTCGTTTGAAGCAAATCCTTCAGATTTCATACCTGAGGCTGAAGTCCACCATAGCTGATCTCGAGCAACGTGTATGGTCTTTGGTGAGAGAATCCACTCTTGGAAAACCCATCCGCGGCGGAATAGAGGCTGTGAGAGAACATTGTCACAAAAAGCAGCTCTTTGTATGATTCTCACAGGGCCAGGCGGCATTTCTTCTTTACTGAAGCCCATCCAGGATGGTGTTATCTCGCAGGGATACCTCAACATGGAGTTTTGGTGTTTGTTCAGACCAGCAGCAGAATCTTCGGCGGCAGTAGCTGAGATGGTTACGTATGCCTGAGAATAAACAGACGCCATGTGTGCAGCTTCAGTCTGCCAATCGTCCTTGGAGTCTTGGATAATACAGAGGGAATCGATCCATAAGTACTCAACATCCAGTGCGTTTGTCAACTTGATAGCATTTTGAAAGGTAACCGGAATCGAATCAAAGGCGATTTCCTTATGGAATTCATCTACCAGATCCCGCAATAGCATGAGGGGCCGCACTCGACCCCAACGATGGCTGAGAGCAGCATATCGAGTGGATGTATCGAGATTAAGGGTGTTGATTAGTTTGACTGTAGGGTTGCCCTGTGGAGTTGTAGATGGTTGACAGTGAAGTAGCCTTGTGGGTAGCCGAGGGGACAAGTTCGAGATTGTCTTGGATGAACCAAGCCAGTTCCTTATCCGTGATAGGGACTGTTGCCTGTCGAACTTGGGCTTCCAAACTGTCCTATTGTCTTCTTGCTCCATGTCTGGGTTTGTTAGAAGGGTTGTAGCGTAAGTAGGGATGTTTGATGGCTAATGAACGTACTCAGGACCTTGAATGTATAGAATCTGTGGTAAAAACGGCCATATAACTTTCGACCTTGGAAGGTTGCGTAGAGGATCGCAAGAGTGAACGTGCCGCAGTAGACTTCTTGCTTTGGCCGAATCAAAGGGATCCCTATTAGACGGTCTCCTTGTTCCCACGATTCTGGCTTAAGCTGGTGTTCCGTCGCTTCCCAGATCATGGCGCAGAGGACACAGCTATTCGCAGATTCGGCCAGTTTATGCAGTGTATGGTGAAGATACACAGATGAGGGGAGACCAGTCTCTGGAGAATGATCCAGCCTGACTCTCCATTCAGTCTTGTCCGTTTCGAAGTTGTCGATGTAGAGACCTTCATCTTTAATGTTGAGCAGATCCTCTTCAATCAGCAGATTCGTAGCAACATATTGCCCCTGAAAGATGCCGGAGCATGAGGAACAAAAGGTTGAGGTTGACATTATGGGAGAAATAGTTGAGGTTAGGTCAACTGAGGTGTTTTCTGTAATGAAACAGGACCTGAGATATTCAGGTTTAGATTGGGCATAGCCCGGATATTGATGATTTCAGGCGTTGCAGCACGAGCTGGAGGCCTGCAGGCCGCAGCCTGTGACCAGCATCTTAGATGGGGGCCAAAACATTCACTTGAATGTTTAAATTGAAGAAAACAATGGCTTGTTTAGTCA
Source organism: Fusarium sp. NRRL 66739 (assembly GCA_021655895.1). Lineage (NCBI taxonomy): Eukaryota > Fungi > Ascomycota > Sordariomycetes > Hypocreales > Nectriaceae > Fusarium > Fusarium sp. NRRL 66739. The sequence goes on from JAJJWO010000035.1 coordinate 46,592, forward strand.
ATTAGCAGGCGTCACAACGCGAGTCCGGCGATAATAGAATGAAATTATGAATGGTGTTGTTAAAGAATGAAGGTTTAATTACCAAGAGGCATTTGCGGCCGGGACGGGAACATCGCCCTAAATGACCGCTAAATTTTAGGGGCACGTTCCAACGCGACTTGGTCTCTTTCATCTATCTCAAGAAAGAAAACGCAACTCAACTGTATTTCACCCTATTTGGATAAGAATGAGTTTTTGATGGAATATTGTCTCAGTCAGAATTCTGCATTACCATTTATTTTCGTTCAAAAACACTAGCTGTCACCTACAAAATAAGTACCTACGTTGGAGTAGTTCAGATGGCACAACCACGAACAACGCGTTCGAGCGCAGCCAATGCCTCGCGCAAGATCTCGTCTCAAATAGATCACGATGAGGATCAAACTCATACGGCGAAGAAAAGCACAAAGAAGCGTCCTTCTTCTCGCCAAGATGAAGATTTTGACGCGTCCGAAAGAGACGCGACCCCAGAAAATGGTATCAAACAGCCTCTATCAAAACGACGAAAGACGCAGCCTTCAAGAACCAAAAACGCCAACACCAGGATTCATGAGTGCTTGTTCTCCTCAACAGAAGATACAATTCAAGTACCATGTAGCCCTCCAGCTAGACGACACCATCTCACATATCACCGGCCACTATTGCTCAAGGATTCATCTGCCCGTCAAGCTCTTCTCAGCTGGTTTGACGGCGTCAGTACCAAACGTTCCATGCCGTGGCGCAAGGCTTGGATAAACCCAAGGGAGCACGTCCAGGATGAACTTCGCAATCTTCTGGAGCGACGGGCGTACGAGGTATGGATAAGCGAAATCATGCTTCAGCAAACGCGAGTCGCTGTGGTTATCGACTACTGGAACAGATGGATGGAAAAGTGGCCTACAATTCATGATCTCGCTGCCGCAAGTCCCGATGATGTGCTTGGCGCTTGGCGTGGTTTGGGTTACTACAGCAGAGCGACGAGGATTCACGATGCTTCAAAGTTGGTGGTGAATGATTCGACTATGGAGGGACTATTACCGTCTCACACCCAAGATCTTGAGGCCAAGGTTCCTGGAGTAGGGAGGTACACTGCCGGTGCCATCTCAGCCATTGTCTTCGGACGAGCCGCGCCCATGGTTGACGGAAATGTTCTACGCGTGCTCAGTCGACAGCTTGGGCTGTTTGGCAACGTCAAAACAAACAAGGTTGTGATTGATACACTTTGGGCTGCTGCCGATGCTCTTGTTAAAACAGTTGCGCGCGACGGGACTGACACTCAAGATGCTGATGAAGTCGAAACAAGTGATCGACCTGGAAGATGGGGACAAGCACTCATGGAACTTGGAAGCACAATCTGCATACCTAAGCCAAATTGTTCCGATTGTCCCATCACATCGACCTGCCGCGCCTACGCAGAAGGGAAAACATTGGTCTCAAAGACGAGCTCAAGCAAAACGCTCACAGATATTGAGGACTTGTGCGATCTCTGCGAGCCTTTTGAAGAAGCAACATTGGATGAAGAGGAAGTCAAAGTTGAAGATGCCAAGACGACAAAGAAGACAAAGGCGAAGGCAGGGCAAGGCAAGCAGTTGACATTATCAGCATTCGCTTTCAAGAGGCCAACAAATAGCAAACCGAAGGAGGATGCAAAAGCGCCACCGAGTCCTCGCGACATGGAGGTTATTGTCGACCACGCCCGCAAATTCCCACTGAAAGTGATCAAAAAGGCCGTCAGGGAAGAGGAAACACTGGTCTGCGTGATTCGTCGCGACGACGGCCAATATCTGATTCAGAAGCGTCCAGAGAAAGGTCTTCTTGCTGGTCTCTGGGAGTTTCCCAGTTACATACTGCAAGATCCGAAAGAGGGCAGCACGCCAGCCAAGCGACGATCAAAGGCTATGGAACACGTTTCTAAGATGGTTGAGGAACATGGAGGCAACGCTGTTCAACCCGAGCATGTGAGCGAACTAGGGAGCGTGCCTTGGCTCTTTTCTCACTTGAAACTCACGATGCACGTTCACTTCTTTACCCTTGGAGCTGGAGGCATGGAGGACGCTGAGCCACTTGCTACAAATCGACTTAGGTGGGCGACGGGCGAAGCCGTTGATGATGAGTCGATGGGTACTGGAATGCGCAAGTGCTGGACACTTGCCAAAGACCAGGATTGAGCATGATAAGTGCTATTTAAGTACCGGTGTGTGTAGGATTGAGTTCAGGGGATGGAAGGATTGTAATAATTATAGCATTAAATTAGGGCCAATTCCCATATAACAACAAACAAGGGGAACTTCCACCCGTATTAAATTATATCCTATTTCATAAGTACCCCTAAGATTGACGTTATTCAAGTACGTACTGGACTTTGTTGTCCATGAGTTTTCAGTGGGTGGTCACGTGGGGCCGAGCACCGAGATTATCTCCCGGTCCCGTTCTTGGAAATCGCCGCGTCGGCGAATGTGGAGACGCGTTCAAGCTGCATCACGTCCCGACGCCGACGGTTCAACGTTTCACGCACGCTCAGAGTCAAAATAAATCAATAGAAATGTTGTTCAGCTTGTACAAGATACAATGACAAGTTGGTTTACTACTGGTCGTCCGGCTCTTCTCGAGGCCATCGCCAGCGCCTGCGACTTAGTTGATCAACAGATTGCATCAGGTACGTCATTGCTTGACTGACACGAACATGGATAGATCGCTAACACGCTTCAGATCTTGAATTGGTCAAGCGGGAACTTGATGAAGCTCTCCAGCAACGAGACGATCACGCGTCTCGAGTTTCTGAACTAGCAGATGAAAACGCCAGGTTGAAGGAACAGTTACAGCAGGCAACAACCAAGGCAGCTGGAAATACACCAATACCAGCTCAATCAGAAGCACCTGCAGGCAACCCTCCAAGCAATGAACCAAACTGGGAGTACGAGTGTGCCAAAGTGAGCAAAAAGTTCAATGCACTCTCGGCCAACTTCAAAAAGGCCAAAGACGCGCTTCGCAAGAGAAAAGAGGAGCGCGATCAGTGGGTGAACCATGCGACAATCCTAGAGAAGAAGATCAAGGCAGCCGAACAAGAGCACGGCATCAGCATCACGGGCCACAACAGAAATGCTCGAGCGACGACACTTCCAGTCACAAGAACAGAGGAGGCCAATCCTAGCCCAAACACCAGCTTTACCTCTGAAGCTAGCCTCGAGCAAGCCGATTTGGATCTCCCTCCTCTGGCTGCTGCATCTCTTCGTGCTGAGCACAGTCAGCCTCTGCCAGATACGACGTTGGCAAATCCTAGCTCGGACACGACACAGAGCGAGGAAGAATCGAGGCAGGGCGACGAACTTCCGCCATTACCTGCCGAGGGCAATGCCAGTCCAGTGAGGATCAAAGAGGGGCCTTCATCTGATGCTCCAGTTGTCGTATCTGAGAGAGAGGTGCGCAAGAGGAAACGCGACGACGCAGATCCCAACAAACCACCTGCACGAAAGGTCAAGGTAGAGCCAGAAGACAACTCATCAAGTCCTATACAGCCAATGGGTCCCGCTACTCTTGTTCCGCAAGAGAGCATAGATCTAGGAGACGTTGCAAAAAGACTCTTGACGCCCAGGAAACGCCGTGAATTGGAAGAGACACAACGACTGGAGCAAATACAAAGTGAAGCATTTGCGACAGCGACAACCCCCAGAACTCTGTTTGTCAGACCAGATCCTGTACCACAAACAGCCCGACCGTCAGAGCGAACCTCGGCTCTTACACCATTGAGTGTCAATCGAAGGATAGTTCAGCAAAGTAAAGAAAAGCCCGTCACGCCCATCAGAAAGGGGTTGGATCGTAGCATATCAACCTTGGCTGAGGATGGTGAGGCCTACAGACAGGTGGCGAATGGTGCGAATTCAACACCCAAGGGGAGGTTGGATACATTATTGGATTGTCCTGAGCAGCAGGACAATGGGCTTACAAGTCGATTGACACCTCGAGCGCCAGCAAGACCAAGCGCTATTTCGGAGGATCTTGCTATTCCAGGGAGACGAGTACTCCCTTTTGGACAAGGAGGGCAAGTCAAGGAGAGAGCTCCCGTCCAGCAGACAGACACGCCCAGTCGAGTAACAGGTGCTAGTCGCGTTTCCAGGTCGACGCCGCAGAACGGAAGGTCTCCATTGGTCTCTAATAAGAGAGATATCCCATCCGCACTTCGGAATAAACCAGTCTCCGAACTTCGTCCAGATGACTTCAAAATCAACCCCCAGGCCAACGATGGACACGATTTTGCCTTTTCGGATGTGATCCGCGACCGGGATGAGAGATCCCGCATGCAGGGCTGTACCGACATGCATTGCTGCGGAAAGCATTTCCGAGCGCTGGCGATTTCTCAACGCCCTGATCCTCCACTGACGGCCGCCCAACGACAAGAGGAGCAAAAGTTATTGGAGGAATATTTGGGTAACTTTGCATATCGGCTTGGCACCATGGATAAGAAAGAAAGGGATGAGTTGTGGGTTGAAGCTAAAACGCAGGAACTTGCCAATAAGTATGGCAAGCACCGGTACCACTACTCAAGGATGCAAAGTCCTCCAGGATTCTGGAATGCAGACTTTCCCAACACGCAAGAAATAGAGGCGGAGAGGTCGGAGGCTGCGCAGCGGGAGAAGCAGACGGTTCGGGACAGACACCGAGAGGCTATGCGCCCTGGCGGCAGATGGATGTTCCGAGACGAGTAGATGCAATTGTATCATGTTGATTATATTGGAAAGTGTTTGCTGTACGGAGTATAACTAGGTAGGTATTTACGGATAGGTGTTTGAGGTATGGATTGGCACTGGCAGCATGGGTTCAAGGAGTTGAGTAGGAATTGGTCAGAATTGAGACCTGAAATCACCTGAATATTCATTCCTAAAAAATTACATGTTTATTTGCTGACTTTCATGTAATCTTTGCTCTCATAGAAGGGCTCCATTGTATGAGCGATGCCGGCGCTCGGCCTTGTATGAGTGGAGCACGGAGGTCTTCGCCTCCTCTTGCAGTGCTCACCCCATTTTCTGCCTCAGACACCAACATTTGCCTCAAAGCCGCAAGTCCAAGGTCTTTTTGCCTGGCGAACCTTGTTCCATTGGCTGTTGGCTCGTGCTCTTGCAACGCTGTTGCTTGCGGCTTGACTATCTCTGTGCTCATAGGTCATACTACATGCTCTGTAGTGACAGTAGTGGTCAGAGGCGACAAGGGACTTGACTTGGATAATTTTATTTCTCCAACGCAAACCATCGCAACGCCAACCTCAGGTTTTGCCCTGACGCAACGCAGTTCTCCCTCCTCTCACTCTCTCTCGGTGCGTCTACCCTTCGGCTTCGACTGCGCTCCTTGGATTTATTCTATTCCATTTCATCTTTTGTTGTGCGGCTTCTTATCCAAAAAGTAGCCCGCCGCCTTTGTTCTCTGGCCCTTTCAAACTACCTTGTCATATCCTACCTTTTGCGGTCAAGCCAGGCCGCCCTCCGGAGTCGAGTCGCAAACATTGTCCGCCCCCGTCGCCCTCAAAAGCTTCGACAACCTGAAGCCCGTCGATTTCGAGACATCCACCGTCTACGAGAGTCGGCTATCGCTGTCTGCGCGGGTGTCGCACCAACTGGGCGACTCCCCGTCCTCACTCAATCCCCAAGCCGGCACGATGAGTAACCGCCATCTGCCGGCTGGGCAGAATATACAGGGAGGAGCTGGTGGAGTTCACGGCGCTGACATGGTCGGCGGTCCGGGAGGGCCTCGTCGGAGGCAGCCTCCTCCCTATGTTCCTCAGTACCAGCAGCAGCACCACCACCACCAGCATATGAATCCCATGTATGCCAACTACATGCCATACACGCCCCAGCAATACTACGGATTTCCGCCGCAGTACCAGAACGGACAGTTCCAGAATGGACAGTACCCCAATGCGCAGTATCAAGCCGGGCAGTACCAAGGTGGACAATATCAGAATGGGCAGTTTCAGAACGGACAATACCAGAACGGTGGTATGCCCTCGCCTGGCTACATGCCTTACCAGAACTACGCACGATCACCGCCCGCCATGCACCAGTATGTTCCCATGGTTGGCGTGAGCGTACCTCCGAGCTATCCTCCTCGTCCTGCTCAGCAGCAATCTCCTGCCCTGTCGACTCCTTACCAGCCTCCACCTGCTTCGGCTCCGATTCCGCCTCAGACTCCGTCCTCTACCCACTCGTCGCAGATGATCCCTCCTCCGACTCCTCCGGCCCCGCAAGAGCCTGAGCCTGCTCCGCCCGCTCCCCCTGCTCCTGTTGTCCCTGCACCCGAGCCTTCACCCCCTCCCACGGCCAAGGAACCTTTCCGTCCTCCTGTAAGCCGTGCAAGTCGCAGTATACGTTGCATAAACTGACATCTTTTAGCTACCCTGGTTATCCCACCCCGAGTCGGAGTTTCCTGCCAGAACCACAAAGTCGAGGCGATGGAGGAGGCTTCTCAATGCCGACAGCCAAGCAGTGTCTTTACCAGTCGAACAGCAACAAGCAGCTGCAGAGCAGACCGCCGTGCCCGAAGCCAGCTCTACAGAGCCTTCTGTCTCAGCCCACACCCCTGCGACTTCAACAGCTCCCTCTGAAGCAGCTGCGACTCCTCGCCAGTCTGTCGAGACCCCAGTTGCTCCCGTCCAGCAACGATCGCGCACCAACACCACAACCAGCGCTACTTCGACAGCGACGAACCGACCCGCCACACGTTCCTCCGCTGCGCCCGCCCCTGCTCTCCCGTCTCTCCCCAAGGCTAGTGCTAAAGACGCCAAGCCCGCACGCGCTGAAAAGCCAGTGAATGGCAACGTAGCTACCGAAGCCACCCCTCAAGAAGCGAGGGCAGTGGAAGCTCCTGAGAAGCCTGCTGAGTCTGAGCCTGTCACTGCTGAACCTGCTCCCGCTGTGAAAGCTCCGCCTTCGAGTTGGGCCAATCTCTTTGCGAAGCCGGCTTCTGCTGCTGCTACTGCTGCTGCTGGAAAACCTGATGCTGTCAATGGTACTGTTCCTGCTGGTACTGCAGTCAATGGTCATGGCACTGATGTTGCTGTTGGAGCCGCCAACGGCTCTGCCCCCAGCTTCACGAAAGCCAACGCGAGCTCTGTTGCGGAGGCTATCCACTCGTTCCATGTTGGTCTCGCCGATCAAGTTTCGTTCCTCGAACCTCGCGGCTTGATCAACACGGGTAACATGTGTTATATGAACTCTGTATGTATGGACCTCGTACGCTGTGGATTTTTGCTAATCCTGTGCAGGTATTGCAAGTTTTGATGTTTTGTCTTCCATTCTACGAATTTCTGAGCCAGATCAGCAAGCGAGCTGTTCACAGCTTCAAGAGCGATACACCTCTTATCGATGCTATGTAAGTTGTGTTTTCGAATCCATTGACACAGAAAGCTAATGACTTTAGGATTATGTTTATGCATGAGTTCAAGATCATTAAATCCGCCGCTGGTATTGATCCTTTACGGATCTTGTTAAAGAACGAGGAACTGGAGCATTATGGTGAACCCTTCACTCCTGAATTCGTGTACGAAGCTATAAGACAGCTTCCCCGTTTCGCAAGTATGAGGGTATGTAATTTCTTGGCTCACTTGCAAAGATCCCTGCTAATCAGTCGCAGCGAGGTCACCAACAAGACGCTGAAGAGTTCCTGGGTTTCTTACTGCAGTCTCTTGATGACGAGTGCACCGCAGTCCTCAAGAATGCTACACTACCTGAACAGGCGGAACGAAGAGCCAGTGCCGCTTCTGGTGCAGGTGGTGCCGGTGAAGACTGGCTCGAAGTCGGCAGAAAACAAAAGGCTGCTGTCTCTCGATCCTCGGGTTCCAACACATCCAGCCCCATCTCCAGGATCTTTGGTGGCTTGTTGCGATCCGAGTTTCGTGTTCCTGGTCTAAAGGACTCTATTACAACCGAACCCTACCAACCGCTTCAACTCGATATTGGCTCCCCAGATGTGCGCAATGTGGTGGATGCTCTACGTGGCCTTACCCGCCCTGAGCGTCTTCAGGGTGATTTCAACTCACCCCGTGGCAAGGATGTCACAGCTACCAAGCAGGTTTTCATCGAATCACTTCCGCCCGTCCTTATTCTTCACCTCAAGCGCTTCCAGTTCGATGCAGAGGGTAACGGAACTATCAAGATTTGGAAGAAGGTCGGGTATCCCTTGGAGCTTGAGATTCCTCGTGAGGCTTTGTCTCGGCAGAAACGCCAGGCTTACGGCGAGGAAGGCATGCCCAAGTATAAGCTGATCAGCGTGGTTTATCACCATGGAAAGAACGCTAGCGGAGGACATTACACTGTTGATGTGCGTCGTCAAGAAGGACGTGAATGGATCCGTATCGACGACACGGTCATTCGAAGAGTTCGAAGTGAGGACGTTGCTGAGGGTGGCGAAGAGGAGGAAGTCAAGGATACCCGCAAAGAGGGCCCTTCATCTGGTGCCTTGGGTAACCGATTCGGTGCCGTGCTAGACGAGGACGCTGGAGACGATGACGGATGGAACAAGGTGACGGGCCCTGCTGGAGGGGCGAAGAAATGGAGCAGCATCGCCAATGGCACCAGCAACGGCAGTGCCAAGCCCAAGCAGGTCAAGGACAACATCAAGGACAACAAGGTTGCCTACCTGCTCTTTTACCAGCGGGTGTAAGGATTTCATAATGACCCTACTGTCGAATTATCTATCACACTCACTGAGGCCCTTCTGACCAAGCATCGGTCACGGAGGGTGAGACATGATTTAACACGAGCTTAACGGCCATACTTGGATGGGGGAAAAGCACCATTTTTAAGACGGAGTCGCATGCTGGGAGGGGACGGATTAGGGAATGGCTGGTTGGCGGCAGATATCCAATATCTAGCTTGATGCTCGGCGTATGGCGTCGAGGCAACGGTTCCCACGGATTGGGATTGGGAAAGAGGAGACGCTGGTGAGATGATGCCATGGAAAGGCTGATCAGCCAGTGGATTACAGAACCCATGTAAGAAAGATTTGGGATGTCTAGATGGAGAGGCACCTAGTATGAGCTTCTTCGGCTAGATCTTCCATGGACAGCGGCACAAGGGCTGCCTGGGGATGCATCTCACGAGGTTTTCCCCAGTTGGTACATTGTAAAGTACAAAATTGTGCATGAGAAAGTAATTAAAACGATTCACATGTGTTAGAAAACAAAGGCATGCGTGACGATATGTGCAAAATGAGTCAAGTCAGACAACGTCTATACATAGGATACACGGGAACTGTCAAGTTCGTTGAGGGAGCTGCCACCATTTTCTCTAGGAGGCGCCGTTCCGCTGTCAACCACGGTCCTGCTGCTATTCAACCTCCTCGTCCTCCTCCTGTCCTCCCAAGCCGCGCCATTTAGTGCTTGCGGACGACGGCAATGGCGTCGAGGTCGTTCTTCTCAGCCTTCTCGGCGTCGACCTCCTCCATCAGGGGCTGGAGGTAGGCAACATCCTGTTGTGGTGTTGCGAGTTAGTCTATATGCTCATTTCGTGATGTTTCGGGGATCGTCTCTCGATTGCCGAGGGGGGGCCGGGCAGCGGCAGAGATTCGATTCGATTTCAAGGTTGGTTCATACTTGAGTAGAGGTGGTCCACTGCTCCTTGGGGAGGAGCTTGTGCTGGTAGCTGAGCTGGACAGCACGTCGGATACGGTAGATGCGCTCGTAAGACTCGCGGTTGGAGAGACGCTTGAGGGCCTTCTGGGCAGTCTCGTTCTCCTCCTCGAGGAGGTCATCGTATCTGTATTGAACCAATTGAAGACCGCGGTCAGCCGACAAAATCCCACAGAAATCGGTATCCATCATATCGAGATTCGAGTCCAATTGACGGAGGGGGAGAAATTCGCATACCTCAGGCCCATCTGGCGGTAGCCGGCGGCGTTGACGTACCACGAGGAGAGGGGCTTGAAGAAGCGGGCGAGCCACGGCCGGCGGAGGATGTAGGGGGCGAGCGAGTACTTCATTTTCGATTCGGGGAGGGCGAATTGAATTGGTCGTCTTCGTCTTCGTCGTCGTCGTCGTTCGGAAATGGCGCGAAATGGGGATGGGCTGAGCGAGCAATTGCAAAACTTCTGGGAGAGCTCGGGACGTCACGTGGCCTTGATGACCATTCCTTGGTCTATCTCTGGCCGGTCGGAAGGACAGCTGCTGACTCAGTATGTGGCGTTGAGAGATCAGATGTGGCGCATGCTGTGGCTAGTATGCATCTGAGTTCTGACAGTTGTGGATGGGGTTCGTCTTGGAGTCCCGTGGGAAGCCGACCAGTCGGAGGGGAACGGCCAAGAAATAAGACGACAGAGTGTATATTATTATTAGAAGGAATACTCAATATCAGTATAATAAAAAAGTAGAGAACGTATAAGCCAAGAACCACACTTCAAGCCATGTCGCACCAGACGTCGTATCTTGCCTCGGACGAAATCTTGCGATACTCGGAGCCAACGTCGTCATGCACGCCGAACCCTTGTTCAAAGATCGGTATCGGAGTCGCAAGATGCACGTTAACCACGGCATGTGCCAACGCTCGTGCTCTGATACCACATGCAGGCAGGCAATCATCACATCTCCCGTACTCCAATTACGTGAAATATCCGTCTAGGTTACTTGCTACAGTATTTCTCTTTGTGTCGTTTAGCAACACTGCGTCATTTTGAGTTGCTGGTTTTATCATCCCCACCAAGACCGGCTTGCCGCGGTGTAAAGCTTAGAAGAACCCAAGGTTTTCTGCTATTAACAAGCCTTTAGCAGAGTCCAAGTCAACAAAAAGCCGCTGAATAAAACCCTGCAGGTGCTGCTGTAGTGCATCTACATAGTGGGTTGCAGCGCATTTAGGGCCTCTCCCAGTTTGATCGCCCGCCCCGTCCTTCGCTCCGCCGTCGCCCGCGCTTTCTCCATCCATCTTCCGCTCCGTTTCGCCCTTGGGAAACTTGGTTCTCTTCCTTCTATTTCCTCTCTCTTGTTACTAGTCTACACTACATTGTTACTCTTCCCTCTCTTTTTCTCCTCATCCTTTTTTCGTCCTTTTCTGCCCTCATCTCCAGCATCAGCCTCCACCTTCCATCGGTTATACCGGTCCCACGCTATAACTCTTCTCACGCCCCCAGGTCAATGGCCGGCGCCATTCGCTGAAGCGGGAAGCGGTCGGTCACGGCGCGTGGGAGCGTTCCCCCGCAGTACCTTTGTACCGGCTGCGAGGCCCCTACAGCGGCAGACGTCAGACCCCGACGGGCGGGACGGTCTTATTTTTGGAGGAGGCTGAATAGGATTGGACTTGAGGGAATCCCAAGAACGACAATACCTTGGTTGCGGATTATATCTGTCGCTAGGGCGGTCTTACTACTCTCCGTTACTAGAGTCCGATTTCCGCAAGACGTCAACTCGACGCCTGTGACAGACCTGCAAAGCAGACGAACTCTCGAGAGCGAATACCACGCCGGTTTTATAATCGATTGAACGACACCCGCAGCTATCGAGAACAAAGACCACTATCAGATAATCCCGATAAGAGACGACTGGGATGTCGTCAACTGACCAGGTCCCTCCCGAAGTTGCCCAGTCGCCATCTTCAGAGTATGCTGCATCTTCTTACGGTTACGCAACCTCCGACGTTCCAATGCACTCCGCGATGGTAACCCCGATACATCGATGGGCACTCAATGCCTCCGACTCTCAGTTCAACGCCGTCGCCGGTGCAGTCGGCGGTTTCACCTCGGGCGTCGTGACGTGCCCTCTCGACGTCATCAAGACCAAGTTGCAGGCGCAGGGTGGTTATGCCGCGCTTAATAAGGGACGACATGTTGGCCATCCGAAACTATACAACGGCCTTGTTGGCTCGGCAAAGGTCATATGGCGGGAGGAGGGGATTCGTGGTCTGTATCGTGGTCTAGGACCTATTGTGATGGGATATCTACCTACATGGGCTGTGTGGTTTACGGTTTATAACAAGAGCAAGGGATATCTATCGCAATATCATGGTACGTTAGCAAGATCGCGGGGTGAACATGATATGCTAATCTCGTTCTTCAAACAGACAATACCCATGTCATCAACTTTTGGTCGTCAATCATAGCGGGTGCCAGCAGCACAATTGTTACCAACCCAATATGGGTTATCAAGACTCGGCTCATGTCACAGAGCAATATCCGTCATCACACTCAAGACCACCACTCCTCATACTACCCGAAAGCGATAAGCACACCAACAACACGACCGACTCTCCACGATTGGCATTACCGATCAACACTCGATGCAGCCCGCAAGATGTACACCTCGGAGGGTCTTGTTTCCTTTTATTCTGGCCTAACACCCGCCCTCCTCGGCTTGTCTCATGTCGCTGTACAGTTTCCAACCTACGAATACCTCAAGACCAAGTTCACCGGCCAAGGGATGGGTGAATCTCTCGAGGGTGATAAGAAGACTCATGTTTTTGGAATTTTGGGGGCCTCGATTCTTTCCAAGATTCTTGCCAGTACCGCGACATATCCTCACGAAGTCATTCGAACACGATTACAAACCCAACGGCGTCCACTCGCTGGCGAGGAGTTCGTTCAGGGTATGGGCGTGACAAGTACAGGTCCGAGGGGATCCCGTGCTCCGGCCGAGAAACCCAAGTACCAAGGCGTTGTTCACACTTTCCGGACTATCCTAGCTGAAGAAGGTTGGCGGGCATTCTATGCCGGGCTGGGTACAAACATGATGCGGGCTGTTCCGGCAGCAACAGTCACCATGTTAACGTACGAATATGTTATGAAGAAATTGTACCATTCCAGAGCTGAAGCACGCCTCTTGCTGGATTCGACAACGGAGTCATAGATATTCCACAACTATTTGGGCCTGGAGCAAAAACGAGAAACCACCGGAGTTGCAAGGTGTTGGAGAAGGACTGTACAGATGGGTTCATGGAAAGGACAGGGGATGGAGCAAGGCTGATACCCTTAGTCGCTATAGGTTTAGACAAATTTCTGGTTCACACAGGACGGATGTTGGCGACGGCTTGGTTCCTATCATTCATACTCACATACACACAGGGGATGTACACAGCAGGCGCATATGGCTGCACGCACCCCTTCTATCTTTCGAGAAGATTTATCTCATTGAGTTGCATAGCTTGATGAGTTAGGCATGGCGAATTTGGTGCAGCGGTGGCATGTAAGTGGAGTTTGTTTCATGATGTACACTTGAGAAACTAGACATCAAATCATAAAAATACGATATGCCTTTTTAATCCATATGTCTGGATTTAACAGCTAAGAGTACCTCTGTCTACACAGTAGGATTATTCGCTTCGCTTCCCATGCGCCGGTGTATGCTATAAGTGGTATCGTCTCATGATGAACCACCTCTTGGCGTGTGCTCGCCGTTGCCAGGTAGTTTAGATGATTTCTATCGCACATGTTAATGAAGGTAATGGATGAACATGGGGGGACGTACTGCTTGTTCTCGAGCGGAGTGGATAGAGGAGCGAGTGTATCTGTAGAGTGTCAGTGTTGGGGTTATGTAAATGGTGGTGGTGAAGCCAAGGCCTCGCAGAGCTTAATACAGCCCCACGTCTTGTATATATGTTATTAAAGGCCAAGAACGCATGTCAATTTATGCGACGCAGTTTTTCTCAGTGAATCATGTGAAGAGAAAAGCAAGAAGTTGAAAGCCGAGATAGCTTCGTCTTTGAAAACACGCCACTTTCATAACTCACACAAGAAGTACACAGGCCATTGTAAAGGCGGCTGCTGGAGCCATGAGTGTCTAATAAATATGTTAATGTGATGCGTAGTGAATACTATCTTGTATGTGGAGATTAAACTCACCCGAGTATTCATCCTCATTTTGCAATATTTGTATATGTTTTATACATACAAGTTGTAAGTTGCTGGTGCTCATCTCACCTAAAGTAAACGAATGATTTCGGCGGGTCCCTACTCCCTACCCATGAGATACTCTTAAATGCATAACTTCAATTGACGCATCTCCTCTACCGGCGCAAGGCCCACACTCATCTAAGCGAAAAGGCCTGGCCCGTGCGCCGTCCGATGCCGAAGTGCCATGGTCCAAGCTCCCGGAAGCTTGAGTCGGCAGGGACGACCTCTATTGGTCCCCAGACGAGTCGAGACCATCTCGTCTGGGCTGCCAAATGCGACTGCGACTGCGACGGACGGGCTGGGCTGCCTTCGCTTCCCCCGTTTCCCCCAAACCTCGACCTTTGTTTTTTTTTATCTCTCTCCTTTCCATTTCTATATCTTTCCATACGCGTTTTCTGATACTTTACGCGCCATAGTTTTTCTGCTGTAATTTTCATTAGCATACAACCTCTGCTTTCGCCTCGTCGCATCGCATCGCATAACTGCTATCTATCATCATGCCTGTCGAGCTTCGCAAGCGCAAGGCGCCTCCTGCCCCTCCGCCTGCTCCCGCAAAGAGAAAGACAACTGCCAAGACTAGTAAAGCTGCAAAGGTGAAGGAGGCTGCTGCTAAGGTTGCCGAGAAGGAGGAGAAGCCCGAGAAGGCCGCAGAGCTCAACAAGGACCTCGAGCAGGATGCCAAGGAGGAGCCCGCCAAGCAAGAAGAGGAGCCCAAGGCCGACGAGCCCAAGGCTGAGGAGGACAAGAAGACGGGCGGCAAGCTCGAGGTTGGCGATGTCGTGGACCTCGATGGCTTTGGCGGCGAAATCGAGACCAATGATGGTGACAAGACAACCTTGAAGAAGCTCGTCGATGAGAGCAAGTCTGGCGTCGTTCTCTTTACTTACCCCAAGGCATCCACTCCCGGCTGTAGGTTCCCATACGGTGTCACATGCAAGCACTCACTGACTTGCATTCCTAGGCACAAAGCAGGTCTGCTTTTTCCGCGACTCATATGAGCCTCTCACCAAAGACGGCCTGGCCATCTACGGTCTCAGCACCGACTCTCCCAAAGCCAACACCATCTTCAAGGAGAAGCAGAAGCTCCCCTACCCTCTTCTGTGCGACCCCAAGGCGACACTGATCGGCGCCATCGGTCTTAAGAAGGCTCCCAAGGGAACGACCCGCGGTGTTTTTGTCATCGACAAGGCGGGCAAGGTTCTTGTTGCCGAGGCCGGAAGCCCCCAGGGCACTCTTGACAGAGTGCAGAAGCTTGTCGATGAGCTTGCTAGCAAATAAAGCGCTGGTCAGGGAACACATTTTGATGTAAACGTGCACACGGATACTTGGTAGGGAGAGCAGTCAGTACAAGATGACGCTTGGTCCTGAGTTTGTCTGGATTTCGTTGCGTCTGCCGGCCAATGCGTTCATAGACCGTAATGGTAGCATGGGTAATAATGGAGTTTGTTTGATTAAGAGGCTTTTGGTCGAGCATACTTTTGAGCACTACCTATGTAGCTCTCTTATTTCTCTCAAATGTGTTGTTGCTTGTCGATATGAGTTCTCGAATCACTCGCCAGGCACGGGCTCAAAGGCTAATGCAGCTTCATGAGGCATTCCTAGGAGGCATTGGGATGTATCATGATGCCCAGCGCATCCTCGAGTATATCCACAATCCCCAGCTCAGATCTTATTGGGATGGGGAATCTCGACAATATACCAGTTACCCCGGCTCTCAAAGCTTTGGACTCCCACAGGCCAACACCATAAACGAACAATAGCAGAAGGGAGAAAAAAACCAGTTCTGGCTCTGAGTACATTTACCTTCAGTTATTTAATAAAGACATGTCGACTATCTTGTACAAGCAAGACTGGTTCTCTGATCTTGATCCAGGCCGCGGTACAGGGTAGCTCGCGGTGAAGCCTCGGCTAAACTTACAGCCAGCCAATAATCACGACGCCATTTCAAGTTGGAATCGATTCCATCACCCGAACCTCAACGACAGCCTTCACCAGCCCACCCGCCGCCATCATGTCGTCTCAAGCGGCCAAAGCCGCCAGCAACGTGGTCAGCATCGCCAAGGTATGACATAGAAATACCCTTCGAAACTCAATGCCTCATGGCGGCCCCTCGACCAGCAGCATTACACCCGAATTACCTCGCAGATGATGTAGACACAGCGGCTAACAGAACGTCCGCCGTGTAGAAGCAAACCCTCCAGTCAACAGGCCTCTGGGAGGCCTTCCGCCGCTTCATGGCCATCGACTCCAACCGCTCCAACGGCGTCCCTCTGAACCCTCACTTCCGCAACCCTCCGCCCGGCGCCAACGACCCGCTCCAGTACGACGACCCCGTGACGCTGCCCGCCGCCGACCTCGCCGACAACCCCTACTGGAAGCGCGACGTCCGCCGAGGCTACCCCCAGCTCAGCGTCGTCGACCAGTCGCAGTTTGCCCAGCTGCTCACGGTTGGCAGCGCCGCGGCCCCCAAGGTCGAGCTCATTGGCGAGGCCGGCGAGAAGCAGCTCGTGGCTGTCAAGCAGGAGTCCGAGACTGGTCTGGCAAAGGCTCTTGACAAGACGACCGACGCGACCAAGGATGTCTTTGTCAACGGCATGCCTCCTCTGCCCAGTGGACAGAGCCTGGCGACTGGACAGTGGGATGTTTACAAGTATGAGGTGTCGGACTCTTCTTACGGCGAGGGGTACGTTATCAAGCAGACGAGAGAGAGTGCTTGTGCTAACTGTTTTGCAGATATCCTTGCAGGTCGTTCAAATAAAGTAGAAGGGAAGGAAGATGCTGTGTACACAAATTATGAGGTAGTGAGGGTATAGAATTTCCATTGACAATGCAGATGATTTTCCTTTTTCACGTGTACAAGTTTTTATACCCCGAGTTCTGTTTCAACCCCATCTCTCAGATACGCCAATTCGAACTCCAACTCCAGTTTATCTGATGCCCTGGGGAGTTGGCGATGCTCCCGATGCTTCCCTTCCACCGCCTGCCATCCTCTCCACGACCTTGGCCTTTCCCTGAGCCCTCTTGAGACGATCATCAAAGTCCTGAACCGCCTCGTCCGAGTTCTCGGTTGAAAGTGTATCCGGCTCCACGAGGGCGTACAGAGTGTTGATATTCTTCTCCAGCCTTGCATTCCTTGGCAGCGGTGGCAATGTGCAGGCCTCTCCCGAGGAAGAGACCCCGTCCTTGGGAGGCATGCGGTTTGCCCAGACTATAGCTTTGCTGGAGAGGCGACCGCTCTCGAGAAACTTTTCAAAGCCCTTCTGCATGCCAAAGGACCTGCCCTCGATTCGTCCGGCTTGGACGCCGTCTTTGATGCCTTGCTGGTAGCCTTCTGAGTAGAAGCGCTCTTCTAGGTTGAGGACGTCCTCGAAGGGGTCGGGAGAGGCTGCTTGTCTTGTTTCCATGGTGTGAGGTGCTGTTGTCTGAGGTTGAGTCTTGACTCACAGCAGATTTGTAAGTGAGTGAGGGTGGCAGAATTTGCGTCACCGCCCGCTAACGAGGCGGGGCATTTTGAGCGCTACAAGTCCCATCATGATAACTTGAAAGTGACAAGTTTCCATGAGCCACCGATTTGTTAACAGATAAGTATTGACATTTGACAAGGTAATATATACTTCTGAAGGCTGTCTTCTAGCGAACCCATCCATGACCCAATATCCTTTGATCTACATAATCGATCTGCCTGTCTATTGCAAACCCATGATCATACCGCCGTTGGCGCAAATGACCTGACCAGTACACCACGCACTCTCCGGGCTCGCAAGCATAGCGACGATATTCGCAATCTCATCAGCCTCACCAGCACGACCGCCAGCCGTTTTGGCCTCCTCGACAACCTCGGGGTCGTCGACGCCCTCGCGAGCAGCCATGAGAGGCGCATTCTGAATAAAGGGCTTGATGAGACGCTTAAACTCATCCGAGTTGCGCGAGTACATCTCTGAGCGGACGGGGCCAGGGTTGATAGCGTTGACTGTCGCATTCTCGCTCAGCTCCCGCGCCCAGGTGCGCGTCATGGCCTCGAGAGCAGCCTTTGTACCGCCGTAAACGCTCTGTCCCACGAAGCCGAGGCTGGCGCTCACGCTGCTGAGGTTGATGATGCGCCCGGAGCGGTCGTTGGGGAGATATGGCTGGGCGGCCTGGACGAGCAGCAGAGGGCCTAGGACGTTGACGTTGAAGCTGGCGGTGAAGTCGTCGGGCTTGATGTCGGGGAGCTTGTCGTTGAAGGCGACGCCGGCGTTGTTGACGAGGATGTCGATCTTGAGCGGGGCGAAGGCCTGCGCGGCCTGGGAGATGAGCGAGGCCGGGCCTGCGACGTTGCTGAGGTCGGCTTGGACGGGGATGGCCTTGATGGAGTGCTGCGAGGACAGCTGCGAGGCGAGGTTGGCTGTTGAGGAGGCCGAGTTGACGGATGTGTAGGCGAGGACGAGGTTTGAGCCGCGGGAGGCGAGGGCTTTGGTGATGGCCAGACCGATTCCTTTTGGAGACGAGTCAGTGGGAGCTCATTCGATTCGAGGGGAGAAGATGTATGAGCATACCTCGTGAGGCGCCGGTGACAATGGCAAGCTTTCCGCGGAGAGGGAGAGCCATGGTGATGATGGTGAGGCACAAACAAGGAGGGTATCACGACAGAGGAAGGAACAAAAAGAAACAAGAGAGCAAGCAGAGTGAATCAACTAGTCTAGCCTATCTACAAGGCCTTTATATCTATATCTTATTATTGTCTGCTCTGCCCGCGGATATTGTCGCGCCAATAGAGGCACAGCACCAAACAGCTTGTTTCCACCCTTGGTCCTAATAGTGGCGGCCACTGCTGGCTTTTACAGGCGCGCTTCCAGAGTTTCTCTCAGGCAGTGTGGTGGGATTCACAGAGTATGGGACTCTCAGATATAGTGGGGGTTGCGGGGGGTGACGCCTGGCAAAATCTATTCCGACCCGCGCAATGAGGGGCCGATCCCGGGTACCTGTACCTGAAGCTATCTCTGGCATCACCTCACATATATCCTCAACTAAACTACCGCCCACCATGGATATCCGCCTCCTCACAAACGCAGACCTCCCCCTCATCCAGCACGCAAACCTCGAGAACCTCCCCGAGAACTACTTCCTCAAGTACTACCTCTACCACGCCCTCTCGTGGCCCCAGCTGAGCTATGTCGCCGTCGACGTCTCACGTCCCAAGAAGGACCCTTACGAGTACCCCAAGATCGTCGGCTACGTCCTCGCAAAGATGGAGGAGGAGCCCTCGGACGGCATCCCCCACGGCCACATCACCAGCCTGAGCGTCATGCGCACCCACCGAAGACTGGGCATTGCTGAGAAGCTGATGCGCCAGAGCCGTGAGTGCCTTGTCTGAATACATTCGCCCCGGGACCAAGAGCTGACGTCTGCAGAACTCGCCATGGTAGAGGCCTTCCAGGCCAAATACGTCTCCCTCCACGTCCGCGTCTCCAACGCCGCCGCCCGCCATCTCTACGAGAACACGCTGGGCTTCACAAACGAAAAGACAGAGTCCAAGTACTACGCCGACGGCGAGGACGCATTCTGCATGCGCCTCGACCTGGGCGACATCAAGAAGCAGGTCGACCAAGACGCCAAGGAGGAAGAGGGCCAGAACGAGGCTGCGGATGAAGGTGATGCTGTGGGTGAGGTTGGCCGTGATCCCGAGGCCGGCAAGGACAAGAAGAGCGACCGCAAGGTCAAGGTGGCCGTTGGAAGGAACCTGGGAGTGGGATCGTTGGTGGAAAAGGACGATTCAAAGCACTGAGGGAGACATGTCTAAAAAAAAAAAAGAAGGGATGTGGTGTGGTGTTGTACGTATAGACGGATAGATAAAAGGATGTGCGGTCATGGTTGGGCATATCACGGATAGGTAGTTAAAGACTTGTGATATTCATGGATCACTACGTTCGGTCATGTGGGATTATTACGAGTAGTTGAAAAGACTTATGATGTCCATGAACCATTGTTCGAGCATTGTTATACAACCAGCAACTATATTACCATAGTAAATAAACCATCCAGCCCAACCGCCAAGTTTCGACGCTAATTCGCACAACTATTCTAAAACTTTGGATTCCATATCCTGCACAAGCTTGACTTGCCCATTATGAATGTTTTTGAGCCAACTCACGAGCAAACGCCTCGTCAGCTTCGAGCCTAGTCTGCTCCAGCTTTCTCGTAAGAGTCTCAAGCTCACTTCCCAACGCGTAACGCTCACTCTTGGTTACATTCTGTCCGTCGAGGTATCTCTGTCTTGTTGCAATATCCGCCTCTAGTCCTGCAACTGTGTCGTACTTTGCTGCAGCAGAAGCAGCGCTTGGCGGTGGGATATTGGCATTTTGGCTACTGTCTTCTGACCATGAGCCTGGGAACGGGCCTGGAGGACCTTGTCTAGACCCATGGAGCTCGTGTCCATAGCTCCGAGGCCCGCTGTGCTCAGAGGAATAGTTGTTTCCCCAGCCTCCTTGGAACGGTCCTCCTGCTCTACCCCAATGGCCTGGGCCGCCCCATCCTCCTCGCCAGTGACTTGGGCCTCCCCATCCTCCTCGCCAGTGACTTGGGCCTCCTGACCAGAACGAGGGAGGAGGAGGATGAGGAATGTTAGGAGGAAGAGGAATACCATGAGGGAGAGAAACACTAGGAGGAAGGGGAACACCAGGAGGAAGAGGCACATTGTGACATCTTTGATGCTCCTTATGTTTCTTCTTCATCTCCTTCCTCTGCTGCTTGTTCTCCCTTCTCACTGCCCTTCTCATCTTTTTAAGCTCTCTTTTCTGCTCTTTTCGCATCTGCTTTTGATTGCGCTTCATACTCTTACACTGCTGCGTGACCATTTTAGCCTGCGCCTTGAGTGCCTTGCGTTCGATCCTTGGGTCAACCGCATTCTTCTTGGCGGCCTTTATATCGGCATTGAGTTGTTTGACGTCGACCTTGGTGGGCGTTACCTCAGGATGGGCGTTCCATTGCTGGAGGCGAGCGATATAGACAGGCAGCTGCTGACTCTCGAGGTTGTCATAGTTGGGGAGCGAGTCGATAGAGCTGTCGGAGGAAGAAGACGACGATGAGGATGTCGAGGAAGAGCGCGAACGTTGCTGATGATGGTCATGGCTGGCTTGTCGGCCACGATCAGTATTGGGAGGAGCCTCCATCTGACCTGGGCCATGAGGAAAAGGAGGACCATTGCGAGGGGGACCAGTAGGAGGCTCTGGGTTTTGACCATTCATACGAATGCCTCTGCTATCCATGACCAAGTTCCCAATGCGAAGTCCATTGTTGTCAGCAACAAACTTGCTCCCTAATCGAATACCATCGTTGTCAACCTGGAGCCCACCCCATGGTCCCCTCCAGCCGGGCGTTTGCTGTGGAATTGCTTCTCTCTGAGAAGATGGGCCGGCTTGTGCTGACGCAGAAGGATTATCAAATGCCGTGTTCCATTCTCCAGGGATGTGGTGTCCCTCAGGCTGAAGCTGCACCCTCACGTTCCGAAGCGCAAAGAAGCCATCGTTCCATTGCTGCACTATAGCCTCGACCTCTGCGCGTCTACGGCGTGATTCAATGGGGTCAGCTGCCCGGCCGCCTGACTTGATACTGCCCTCGTTGGTGGTCGAGTCATGATTCGGCAGAAGAAAGTGGACGAATGTCGCCCAGTCTTGGGGCGTGACGCCGTGCAAATTCGCCCATTCTCTCGGGTAGGGGATATCCTCGGGGACAGAGTCTGGCTGAACAGCGATGGTGTACAGCCGACACTCCGACTGAGGTGCCGCATCATGGCCGGGAAAGGCGGGGCCGTGGCCGGAGGAGCCGGAGGAGCCGGCGACGGAGGCAGATTGTGATGACTGCGCGGGTCTAGAGGATTCAGAATAAATGTGTGTCTCTGAATATGATGGCGGCGGCGGTAAGTCTGCGTTGTTGAAGTTTATGCCTGATGATGGAGTTGTCATGATGGGCAGATAGTTGAGTAAGTGGTATGTATATGTGACCGGAGAGATCGGATGATACGGTAGTTGGCTGCACTGAAAGTGTTACAGACAAGATAATGATATGGCCACAAGCTTCACAAAGAAATCAAGCTTATGGTAAGATAAATAGCAGTTTCTGTATTGAGATAAAAACAATAAATGCCTACGTGGTCGTTGTCACTTTATAGACATCTCTCTTCACCGTCTTGACAGGTCATTCGTCGATATAACCTGAGCCTACCCAGCCCATCATTCCGGGCTATGCAACTCGTATTCGCACTCCTCAGATAGTTGGACCCTTGCTGGCGCCAGCAGCGGTCCGACGCAGCCGACGATGCTTAAAGAGTCGCTCACTCAACCATTGAATGACAACTCAAAGGTATTGTAGCTACAAGAGGTATTTAGATCTTTTCTCTAGCATATACAAGTTCCATGCTCTAGATTCGACATCTTGTACTGTAAAATGATATCTAGTAGCAGTTTCGAAGCGAAAAATACATAGACTAGATGGTGAATACAGCAAGTCTGTCACTCTGCAATACCTCTCTGACCACCCGGAGCGATCGGCCTTGGCTCAGCCTCCTGAGGCCAATGTAAGTCTGAAACCCCGTCTCCTTGGCTGTGCAAAGGCTATATAGAAATACCACCTCTGACCTCCAAACAAATCAGAGGACTTTCTAGAGCCAGTAAACTAATTAGACAAGGGGTAACAAAAGGTACTTCTATTTATATATATCATAGCCTATAATAAAAAATCAATCTTATTTCTAGTTATACTTTAATTACTAGAGAGTGTGAGAAGATGGGAAAGGTGCCATCTTAACTAATAGACCAAAAGGCAATAACCAGTTCAGTCACCAAGTGGCTGAACCGCCTTCCTCATCAGTATATAAGGAGCCTCGGCTGCTAACAGCTACAGTAGGTACCTACTAGGTCTTCCGGGCACATAGCCACTATACCTAGGTATCCTTACATACGGTACTTCTGCATAGCCTTTCCACAGCCAAGGAGAGGTACTATTCAATGCCACATATCCCTGAACTGGACAGGTACCAACTGATACAACCGTCAAATACACGACGCTCGGTCACGGTCTACTCTGCGAACCCGTTGAGAAGCTTAAATTGACGCTGGTGATGTTACGCCTCAGCCAATCTATGGCAATTTCACTCCCATGCCGCTTTGCGTTCACATTTATCAACAAGGATATCAAAACCCCCATCTCTCAACGCCAAGATCTGAATGAATGACAATCAGCTTTTGTGATTTTGTTTTACTTCTTAAGCTGCGCTGATATCTCTCCATCATGCATCCCACAGGTGAAAGTCGACGTCCTCCTGCTTATAATGATCGGCGATAAGACTGGACAGGTGATCTCTCGAGTGTGTTCCTCTGTAATGTGTGTTAGCAAATTCGTCTTCCATAGCTGTGCTCTCAACTTACAGGTTGGTGATATATGTGTCAATCAGCTCTGGGGGAACCATCTCTGTGATAGCAGTCCGGACCTCAACGCTATTCACCACAGACCCATCCGCAAAGTTGACAAAGCTAGCCGAGTCTCCCCACTCAATCAGCGATTCCTCGTTGAAAGGGTTCTCGGGGCTAAGTTTGTACACGCCGCTAAGCACAATGACTGCGTTGCCCTGCTCCTTGGCAGCTCGAGCGACTGCTGCAGCGCCAGCGTCGGCGACGACACCACCGTTGGCTACAATGGCTCGCGCGCCGAGAATGACCTTGTCCACTCGAGACATGTACGCCATGAGTCCTCCGTTCATGATGTTGATCACCGAGATGCCGGCAGACGTGAGCCTCTTTCGGAATGAAGCATGTTGGACTTCGGCGGTCTGTTTTCTCGGGGGCTCGGTAGCAATGAGGACTGTAAAGCGGCGCTTCAGAGCCGCGCGGAGGATGAAGCGCTCTACTGTAGGCGAGGGCTGGTGAACGAGCACATAGTCGCCGGGGTGAATCTGGACTTCGGCCAGGGACGCAATCTGGTCGTCCACTTGGCTGATCTCGTCCTTGATCTCCTCAATACCATCAATGACTTCGGATCTCAGAGCGTGGATCTGAGTAGGAGGAGCTCTCCATGAGGGGGGGGTAGATGCCCCTGAAAGGCCAACAGGGGATCCTTGGCTGCTGGGAATGAGATCGTTGGGTGTTGACACTGAGAGGAGGTGGAAGAGCGTCTTGGGAACGTTGACAGAGCTGTAGGAGGATAAAGGACCTGGTCGAACTGGCGGTGGCTTGGCGCTGTTGGTGATGTAGTCGCCAGCAGAATCTTGCTTGCCATATGTCGAAGGCGGCCATTGATGAGCCAGGGCGTCGGGGTTAGGGACAGCATCAGTCGGCGTGGCTTGGGCCTCACTGGGTGTTTCACTGGCACCCTCGTTCCTATCCTCAGCAGCTTCATCACGGATGAGGCCCAGAACCCGGCGCACGATGTTTGCAACCACAAGCTCTTTGGGCTGGGCCTCGACGAGACGGCGGCCAATGCGAGAGACATTATCGAGCAGACCATCGACGTTGAACCATTTCGACCGGGCGACGACTTGGAGTAGGATGTGGGCGGTTGCGACGGCGCAGGGCTCAGAGCCCTTGATCTGGCGTCGCTTGAGGAGGCTGATGACATCGCAAGCATTTAGTAACAGGAAAGCTTGGTAGAATAGGACTGGGCTGGTGTTCTCACGAGATTAGGTTCTCAACAGAGGCTTCCAATGCCTGGCCCTTGAGAGACTTGAGATACTTTTCGAGATCGGGCGCATAGCCCGTGGAAAGAGGGGCCATCTCTGGGTGTAACTGGGAGTGTCGCAGTCGTGGCTAGCGCAGGTAGTGGAATATCCGTGTGGTGTGCGTCGCGGGGTGATGGATGGAGGGGTGGTTGAGGGCCAGAAGCCTGCAGAAAGCCAAGAGCTGATCGAGCGGGAGGCTTCTTTCAGATTTTGGGATATTCTTCTGTAATAAGTGAAGTAAAAGATACCGTAAGCGTGCTGCGCTGAGCTGAGACGTGGGCGTTGTTGAGCAAACAAACGATTGTACTGCTTTGCTTGGATTGGGTGAATGGAATGTGAGTCAGTCAATCAATCCCACGACCGGACCTTTTTTTTGCGCAAGGCTGTCGGCTCGAGTTGAATTTGTGGGGGCCGTCAGCCTCGCCCCTCGGTGGGGCTTTTACCCCAAGGCTGCGGAAAGCCATGACGACAAAGGAACAGGGGCATGGTTCTAGAGCCAATGTGAAGTTGATGATTGTAAAGATAATCGGTGAATACTGAAGGTGGGATATGAGCCTCTCTTAAACCCTGTGTAGTTCGGGTAAGGAACCTAGGGTTGACCGCCATGATGGATGACTTGTCACTGTCTACCAAAGCTGTGATGAGCGTGATGAGCTGGCATTCATACACCGTCATCCAAGGCTCAACTCTTGCAAAAGCTTGGCCAAGTATAAGAGAACAAGGAACGGTCTGAAGCTGTACAAGCCGCAACCACAGTTTTGACACTCTTGATAAAGCTCTTCTAGCTTAACACAATTGTCTCTATACCCCGCGACCATTGTCTATCTTTGTTTTAAGAACTGTGACTTGATTAGAGTATAGCACATCAAGCAATAGAAAGTATAGACACCTACACATAAACCTCATTAAGCGGGAATACCACAGCTTCTAATACCAAGCTCGCTTAGCTTATCGCACCATCAATACTCAAGAATTTAATCTACAGCCCTAGATTAGCGATATGAACCAATTCAATCAACATCTGATTTCACATGCAAACGACTGAGAGTTGAGGGTAGACGTCGATACGAAAACGAAAAAAGACCAGCCCGCAGGTCCACAAATCCAGACCAGACTTGCCTGTAGCTTTATCAACCAGATGCTAGGATGTTCTATATGGCAGCATTTTGTATGCTGAAGTTATCAGGCGATATCTCCTCGTACATTCCTATAATGTCTGTAGTAATCTTGCAATACTGTTTTATACAACTAAGCCGCATAGTAGAATCTCGAACCTTGAAGCATCAACCGTCTCTTGCAGGGGTAGATAAGCCGCGGCCCCCAGCAATGGGAAGCAGGGATTTTAAGCATGTCCTGCCTCGGCTTGATTTCTCTGTGTTTGTCTTGGCATAAGGCTACAGAAGGAAGAGAATTCCTGTTTACTGTTCTTGGTGCAAGACGCACATGTCGAACCTAGTGGGGGGAAACAAGACACCAGATATAGGACATTGACCTAAAAGTTTCTCTAACTACTAGAGTATTTTCTGTTGTAACTAGACCACTATAATAGATATTTTAGGAGAAATAAATTAGCATTTAGTGAAACTTGTATCTAAAGTCTAATCCCCCCGAGGCGAGTCTCTTGGTTGACTTGCAGTAACATAGTCATAACGCTTTATATGGAGATTGAAGTAAGAGCTAGGTAGGTATGTATTACTACTATTCGGCGAAACCATTGGTGAAGTTTATAAATGACATCAAGTCTGCTGATATAGTAGATACTGTCGCTATTTTCTGTAGTATACTACAGCTCTGTTTGGTATTTGCAACTTGGAAGAGCTAATTACTACGTGCAGCAGATTTTGTAAGCGTAAACTACTAACTGATCGTTTTGTGTAAAAAACGTCGTTAGAGTAAGACAGACACGCCACCGAAACAGTTTGCCATACCATTCCTATACATAATGTATAGTATACCTCCCTTGGAGTGCTATTAAAATGCAATTCCTCTTCTATATATTACAGAACGGAATTCTATCGCAAGAAAGACCAGTTGGCGCTGAAGAATACTTGGGCTGATTTCCATGGAGCATAAAAAAAGAAGTCGTCGAATGATTGTATTAAACTGTTTGCGCTCAGCGCGGTCAGAAAATAGGTGTAGAGACTTGGGATATCTGGACAAAGACTTGGAATAGGAGTAATCTGTATTGTAACAAACAAGTCTGGGTTGCTGGTATCCAAGTAAATGAAACCCCTGTCATTGTTTCCGGGGGCCCTCATCAACACGACCGCTAGCTTCAGAGTGGATGCGCTGAAGATGAACTGGAATTCCCCCAGCATCCACTGAATCCCCAACACGTGAACAATCCCTCAACCATCATCCGTCAATCGAGCCATCCCTCCCTTTTGCTCTATTGATCGCTCTCTTGTTTGCGCGCGCCAACTTGAACTTCCACTTCCCCTCATCTTATCATCCTGATCGTCACCATCAGTCCGTCCCCGATAACACAAACGCCGCGAAACAACATAACCTAACGGTACTTGCTGCTGCTCTCTAGCGCTCCAGGGCTGCTTATTTCCAAGGCGCCCGTGGGCCGTGGCTTGGTAGATCTTGGGCTACCAGCAAAGTTCCAGGCTAGAACTTCCCTCAGCTCAACGCCACGAAACAGGAGAGACTAGTTTGCTTCTGCTCACCACAGCATCACTCTACCCGTACTTGTACTTGCGAGGGCGGCTTAAGCTCCCATTTTTCTAGGTTAGCGGTGCAGAGTACACTGCCCTGCCACTAAAAAAGACATCTGTACTCTTGGATTGGACTGGATTCGGCCGGGACCTCCAAAAAGGCTTGGGCCTGTTCCTGTTTCTGTTCCCTTTTCTTCCTCCCTCTGTAACCAGGCTGCCCGCTGTGTACTTATTTTTCCTGGCGCTTGACCACGAGCGATCGCGATTGCGCCTGCGACTGCGCTGCTCTGCTCTGCGACTACCTACCCTGGCTCTTGTTCCTTGATGCCTTCTTGACATTCGTTTCCTCAGCATCCGTTTTCCGATCACGAGTCGACTAGTCCATCGCCCGACGACCCGCCGCTTTCCTTGGACTTGCTCTCCGTCCTTGATTCTTATACTCCGACAGCTCATCCCTCGATTGATCTCTCCTGGGCCATCTCTTTCTACCTCATGGACTGCTCTAGCTCGTGGCGATGAACTCTCTCAACATCCTCACGGCCCGCGTGTCGCCGCCCCCGAGCCCAGCTGAATCGCGATCCAACAGCATAGGCTCCATTGGCATCGGTTTGACTTCCGAAGACAATCCCTCCCATGCCCCCCAGCACGATGATAGACAAGCCGGCCACGATACCGAATCTTTCCCCCAGGACACCTTCGACGAGTCGCGATTCGACACCGAGAAGCCGCTCGCTGACGAGGATACACCACTGCTTGGCGACACTGGCGAGACTCAAAAGCGAAGTTCATGGTGGCACTCTATCCCCCGGCGGCTTGCTTCAAGCATCATTGGCTCCATTCGATGGGTTCTTGCGACATTGGCCTCCCCGGGTGTCTATCTCATCGCCTGCTTCTACGATGAGGACGGCAATTTCGCACCTTTCGCACAGCTCGGAAAACTATTCGGGTTACATGTTGGAACTCGGCACAAGACTATGGAAGAACCGGACAATGCTTCAGAAAAAGACAACCATGGTAGAACTACAGGATATAGGAGGCTAGCACCCCGGCCAAGGCCCGTATCATCTTCGTCCACGTCATCAGGTCTTTCTTCGGAATCGGAATCAGATGGATCTCGGTCAGGCAGTTTGAGTCGGCATGCTCGGTCCAAATCGCTACAACCCGCTGAGGAAACAGGACCTACACGAAGGTCTATCCGTATCAAACTGAATAGCGACGAGGATCTTAGACAACGGAAGCATAGGAAAACGCAATCGGCAGTCGCGCGAACCAAAGCCAGTGACCTAGGGGGCGATCTTTCAGCGCATCTCAAGTCTCCTACTTCTCCCATCGCAGCCCTCACAAAGTATCCGAAAACACCAGCACCACCTCGACCTCTGATCCCACGCAGGCAGCCGTCCTACATCAATCTCGAGCCCTCGACGAACCCGCAAAAGACTTTGATTCTCGACCTAGACGAAACACTGATACACAGCATGTCCAAGGGCGGCCGGATGAGCACCGGGCACATGGTTGAGGTGCGGTTGAACACGACGTATGTTGGGGTTGGCGGACAGACATCGATTGGACCACAGCACCCGATTCTATACTGGGTCAACAAGCGACCGTACTGCGACGAGTTCTTGCGACGAGTGTGCAAGTGGTACAACCTGGTTGTGTTCACAGCTTCAGTGCAGGAGTATGCAGACCCCGTGATTGACTGGCTAGAGACGGAGAGGAAATTCTTTTCGGCGCGCTACTATCGTCAACACTGCACTTTCCGACAGGGAGCTTTCATCAAGGACCTGAGCTCGGTCGAGTCAGACCTGAGCAAGGTGATGATTCTGGACAACAGTCCGTTGAGCTATCTGTTCCACCAAGGTGAGAGAGGAGCCACTCAGTCAAGGACTGCTGAAGTGTAGGAGTGGTATACTGACATCTGACTCTCTAGACAATGCGATTCCCATCCAAGGCTGGATCAACGACCCGACAGATACAGATCTGATGCATTTGGTGCCATTGCTGGAGGGCCTGCAATATGTACATGATGTGAGAGCGCTGCTGGCGCTGCGGGGTGGCGAAGACGGACAGCACATGGCATGAGACTCATAACTACTTTATGATATTTAATTCTGCGTCAAGATGATTGGTTTCTCTGCTTCTCTCCTGATACGATGCACGTGGGGGAATGAGAGGTGGTGGGGAGTGCGACAGTACCACCACATTACCCCAGATTTGACTTGTAGACAGAGGGGTTGACTGTAGATGCATTTCTCCAAGGTCCAGAAAACTCGTTACATTACAGATGAGTGAGGCTGGAATGAAGAGTGTTTCAGTATGGTCATGAAGTACTAGACGACATATCTATCATCACGAGTCGTTTATATGCTATAAACCTGGAGTGACCTCTTCAGGTGTTTGACTTTGGAGATGTATTGAGACTTGGCGCCTTGTGAGATTACAACTGTGCACAAAGAATAAGGGTCCATCCACCAGCTCACGTCAAATTCGATCACCCGTCACGGCACCCAATCCATCTCATGCTCAAGTTGTATTCCACGGATTCTCCTCAGGGACAGGGTCTGGTGTCGATAGCATGTGGCCATGGACGTCTGAGACATGGTCAAGCTGCCGGGCTAGCTACCTCTAGTCTCTGTAGGAGGAGCCGGCTGTTTACGGGAGGGCCAAGACCGGCTTCGCAAGATGGAATTGTTGAAAACGGGGAATAAAACAAGCCTTTTTTTTGGCCGGCTTCGGCTCCGCGGTTCGCCAGGGACGGACGAGATGGGAGAATCCGGCTGTCAAGGGAGGATACCCGCCTTGTTTCTGCTGTGGGATTGAGCCGAGGGAACGGGATAGATGCAAATGACGCCGTGACACCATCATCACCCGCGCAACCTTGTAACCGAAAAAAGCTTGGGGGAAACGGAATTCTAGACTGGGCATGGCATGGCCCCCTCCGCTAAGACTTGCAGTGCTTCTCACACCCCGGCCACCAAAGAAACTTGCCCTGGACCTGGCAGAAACTCCCCACTGATCCAAGCTTCCCCATCTTTTGCCCCGCCTGAGCAGGAGATCAAGCTCCTAGAGCTCTCTCTGGGTTTAAGATGGAAACTGAGTGTCAAGGCTGTTGGTTACTGGAAAAAATTGGCAAGCTGCTGTAGATCAGTAATTCAGAGCCCGGGCAATCAATGCACTAGAAAGAGGAGAGCTACCTACCTACCTAGACATATTTGCTACAGAGGTACCTACAGTACTACGTAGGTACGCCTACGGGCTGGGAGAGCTGTAACTCCCCACTAGCTAGAGCTGACCTGATGGAAATGGAAACCGTCTCAGAGACTGTCGACTGTCTCACCAAATGGTGACATCATCGCATCTGGTGACGACACAAGGGGAGACAGGCAGGCAAGCCACTCGACTGAATGATGCGAATGCAAAATCTGGGTGGAGAGATCGAGATCTGTGACGACTGCCAAAGTACAAATACTGGGAAACGCCTGCCTCGTCCTCTGAGCCTGCTTGTACCTTGATCATCCATCCATTCCTCTCCAATTGAAGCTATACTCAAACCTCACTTAATCAACACACACAAAAATGTCTCTCCACTACCTCCCCCCCGTCAAGCCCTCCGCCATCGCCCTCGGCACCGCCTTCAACCACGGTGTTGAGCTCGCCGTCCTCGCCCCCATCTTCGGCCAGACCTACCACCGCGCCAAGGCTGCCAACACCAAGGAGGAGTTCATCCGCTCCAAGGAGGCTTCTGGTGCTGCTCTCGCCTGGGGCTCTTCGCTCGTCGGCTCTGCCCTCCAGTCCTACGGTGTCGGTGCTCTCATCAACGCCACCGGTACTCTGAGCTACAAGGGCGCCGCCTATCTCGGATCCCTCATCTTCTTTGCTACCTCTGCTCCCGGCGTATGTTCTCAACTCTCCCCTGATGCTCGTGAGCAGCCAGCTAACACCCTCCAGTACATCTCTCAGATCTTTGTCGAGAAGCGACCTCTCGACACCGTCGGCGTCGGTCTGGCTACCAAGCTTGTCGAGACCCTGGGTCTCTCCGTCTTCCTCACCTGGTGGGGAACCCGAACCAACCCCTTCGAGTAAGGGAATCCTCTCATGACGCTGTTTTTCTCCCCATGATGGGAATGGGTTTATGAATTTGTTATGTCGCGGCCACGGGCCTGTGTGAGATAGGAATAGGAACGATTATGTACCTATAACAGAAAGCCACTAAGGCAAAGTAATACCACACAAAAATGAACAAAAAAAGCTGCATCCGAACGTGACGGTTATGATATTGAAGGTGCTTTTTAAAATCTCTCATACTCCATGCCTGGTCGCGTGAGTTGAGCTGCTGCTGCATAAACGACAACGATTCATTACAACTGAGCCTAAGCTCTAATGTCAGCCAAACGTTTCAAGGACCCATTGTAATCATGTCCCATTTTAATGCAATAGCTAACCTGAACGCCGCCAAAGCCCTGATCCAGCCGTTCTTCTCCGGCCGGAATTGCTGGTATAATACATCCAGACTTGTTCTAACACCTGTGCCTGCCCACAGACAGGGCAAGCTCTACACCAGTGTCCTCCTCATCACTCAGCACAGCTCGACGCTTCATTGTCTCCTTTAGTACTTGCTTCCGCCCTTGACCCAGAAAGCCTGCTTGCCATACTCCTTCTGCACGTACTTGACGAGCGACGAGTAGCTCTCGCCAAACGCCTCGCCGTCGTCCTCGCCGTCCTTGTCAGCGGCCTTGGAGTCCTTGGCCTTCTTGCCCTCAGCCTTCTCCATGATCATGACCACGGATGTGGGTCGCTTCGTCTTGGCGGCGGCACCGAGCTCCGCGCGCGACGTGACAAAGATGAAGGGCACGTTGTGGTCCTCGCACAGCACGGGCAGGTGGGAGATGACGTCCATGGGAGAGATGTCGCCGGCGATGATGACAACGCCGGGGAAGGAAGTGTAGCCGGGCGCAGAGGGGGGAGACTTTCGCAGGGTCTTGACGACTTCCTTGACGCCGCGCTTGAGGGTGTTGTTCTTGGCAGCTGTCACTCAAAGTTAGCGAATTGGGGCCGACACGTGCAGGATGATGATCGCGTACCCTTGCGGATGGTCTTGTAGACCTTCTTCATGCCCTTCTCGTCCGCCACGGGCAAGGCGAAAGGAACGACAGTCCTCTCGAGGGGCAGGTCGGCGACCTTGTCCTCCTCAGCGTCCGAGTCCTCGTCGGCCTTGGCGACGGCGGCAGCAATGGGGCCGGCATCCTGCTGGATCTTCTCCTCGAGGGCGGCGGCGAGCTTCTCCTTCTTGTCCTTCTTATCCTTCTTCTCCTTCTTGGACTTAGAAACGCCGGACTCGTCGCTTCGCTTCTTGTCCTTCTTCTCCTTCTTGGACTTAGAAACGCCGGACTCGTCGCTTCGCTTCTTGTCCTTCTTCTCCTTCTTATCGGGCTTCTCGGCGGCCATTGCTGCGGTTTTCGAGAGAAAGCCTGGTTCAAACTTTTGTTTTTAGATTGCCAAGGGTTAAATCCGCTGGGTTCGCGCGGAGATATTGTGTTCCAATTGAGGATTCCGCAGGACGATGGGTGGTCGCAAAGTTTCCGTGTTTTCTTTAGCACTCCACTGACCTCGAAATTTTCCAACTTTTTTTTCTCGAGCTATGCTGAGGCGGCTTTATGTACCGCCGGCTCCGATAGTTCTTGCTCACGTGACCTAGAAATGAGCATGTCCAATCAGACGCCAAGTAATGACTATTACCGGTGGATATGGCTCTGAGTGCCTACGAAGAATAGGTATGTTATCATTTGGTTATAAGCCTTCAATTGCAGCTAAATGAGACAGTAGGAAGAAAGTAATAAAGAAATATTGTGACAGTTGTCTATTGCATCCCCAGTTCTAGGTAATGATGTACAATGAGTCCAGAGGACCTACTCCAAAACATATCCGCCTTCGGTTTTCTTCTCCAGAGCATCAACCAATTTATTCCTCCTCGTCGCCGAACTCAGCACGGCCAGCCTTGGAGTTGAGGTACTCGCTTCTGTAGAGGAGTCAGCATATCACCCTCGTGTGAGGCGCTGAACGTTGACATACCGCTCGACGGCCCAGCTCATGATGTAGTAGCCAGCAACCATGGGAGGGAGCCAGAAGAAGATCTGGTTCTTGGTGCGGCGGAAAGTGTTGAAGATGGCGTCGTGGGCGGCGCCGGCCCAGGCGTTCTGTCGGTTGGCGGACAGACCGTAGGTGACGATACCGCGCTGCTTCTCACCACCTGATGCCGAGTTAGTTAGAGCTCTGCCTCTTTCATGATGTTGGTATCCCCAAGAAGATGGTTTCGGTGCATGATAGAGGCTTTCTGAATACGTGAATCAAGTCGCGGTAACGTGTCGACTCAATTGCAATCCTCCTCGTGCATCCGCCATTATCGATCCCTTGGTCCGTCGCAATCGATCCAGATCCCATTCGTTCGTACATCGCAGGAGCAGTCACTTACCGAAGTGGCCCCAGTTGCCCAGGTAGCTATTAAATAATCGTCAGCAAAAACTCCAATGCCATTAGGTCATTTAAAGAGATCCTTGGTGATGCTGGTCTGGCCATTATCGGGGGAAAAGCCGCAACCGATCACATCGCCAATTGCCCTCCCGCAATCGCAATGCACGTACTGTCCGTTCTTGGGGTCGGCAGCGCCGCTTCGGAGCATCTGAGTCGGTCTCATTTTGGCGGTTTTGTCGAGTCTCGAGAGTGTCAAGTCGTCGGTTGGAGTCGAGGCAGAAAAGGGCACTGGAGGATTTCTCGGGTCGGGTTGGATTGGAACCGCAGAGACAGGCCAGGCTTTCCCCATCAGCCGAGCTTTCCCGAATGGGACTAGCGCGGATTCACCACCCACTTCGATTCTAGCACCTCCAACCAGTCGACTAAGTAAGAGCTTCAAATCATCATCGCCGTCCGTTGACTCCGAAAAGCTTCAGCTACGCCGCATCGCTCTTCGACGTCCACCGTTTCTGTTCCGTATTTCAGTCAGACGGAAGAGTCAAGGTCAAAAAAGACAAAAATGGCGGCCGCTGCTCGAGCCCTCAACTTCATGTACCGCCTGGCGGTGCCCGTCTCAGGTGCCATTGTCATAGGCAGCCAGGCCATATACGACGTCAAGGGCGGAACTCGGGCTGTCATCTTCGACAGAGTGTCTGGTGTCAAGGAGACTGTCATCAACGAGGGAACCCACTTTCTGGTCCCCTGGCTGCAGAGGAGCATTATCTTTGATGTGCGCACCAAGCCCAGGAATATCGCAACTACTACAGGCAGCAAGGATTTGCAGATGGTCAGCTTGACGCTACGAGTGCTGCACAGGCCGAATGTCAAGGCTCTTCCCAAGATCTACCAGGTGAGACTCGGAGTGAAAAGATTACTGCTTGGATAATATGGCTAACCCTTGCAGAACCTCGGCGCCGACTACGATGAGCGAGTCCTCCCCTCCATTGGCAACGAAGTCCTCAAGTCCATTGTTGCTCAGTTTGACGCCGCTGAGCTCATCACCCAGCGAGAAGCCGTCTCTGAGCGCATCCGTGCCGACCTGACCCGCCGTGCCGCCGAATTCAACATCGCCCTGGAGGACGTTTCTATCACCCATATGACCTTTGGCCGCGAGTTCACAAAGGCCGTCGAGCAGAAGCAGATTGCCCAGCAGGACGCCGAGCGAGCGCGCTTCATCGTCGAGCGTGCCGAGCAGGAGCGTCAGGCCAACGTCATCCGTGCTGAGGGTGAGTCTGAGTCCGCAGAGGCCATCAGCAAGGCCATTCAGAAGGCCGGCGACGGTCTCATCCAGATCCGAAAGATCGAGGCCAGTCGTGAGATTGCCGCCACTCTCTCGACAAACCCCAACGTGGCCTACCTGCCCGGAGGCAGTGGAAAGCAGGGTGGTCAGTACTTGCTGTCAGTGGGCAGGGCTTAAGGCAGCGGATGAGTATGATGTAAAGGATATTAAGGAAACGATTGGGAACTCCCCGCTTATTGTTGGTGAAGGAAGTTATTATTCACAAGCGCCAACTATGTATTTCTAGAACGAGACCGGACGGGAATACCAACCCTATCTCGCAATGTATAATCGCCTGTGGCTATACGTTTCATAACTTGATCATGAATATGTGCTGTATAAGTCATCGAACCTCCTGGAAGGGTTTCGAGGGTAAGGCAGGACGATAAAACATCTTATTACCACCACAATAGCCTATGTCTTCTGCAATATGAGGTATAACGGGTTAAGCCAGTAGGCTATGCCTCGAGGAACTCCTCTGTCAGTCCAACTTTCTTTCCAGGAGCCACAAAACTACCATCCACCAATTTCCAGCCTTCCCTCTGCATATCCATCCATACGTTTCGAACCTTGAGGCGAACTAGATCCCCCGCGGCTCTCGCATCTTCGGCAGAGTCATGGCCCAGCATCTTGGGGCCCGTCTCCTGCTGGATCTTGCGGTTGAGGTGGACATCCATCAGCATCTTTAGGCTGTAGCGGTACGGGAGGCCAGCTTTGTGAGGGAAGAGTAGCACGGTATCAATCAACGTTGGGTGCACGATGCGGACCGAGTTGAGGTCGTTTTCCAAGCCATGGCCGATTAAAGGTGTGGTTGGTGAGATGAGGCGGAAGAGGAGATCTCGAGCGACCTCGGGTGATGAGACAATCTTGAGCTTCTTCTTCTTAGGCTTCAGCTCGCCGTCCTCGCTCACATCGTCGCTGCCGCTCTTAGCTAGCGTTGTCGATTCTTCTGCGGACCATGATTCAGCCTGAGCGAGGTCTTCCGGCCAGACGCCAGAATAACGCGAGTTGAGGTCTAGGATTTCTCCCAGTGGTCGAACAAGAACATCCAGCAGCTCCTCGCCTGTAGGCCAAGACGTGGCGGTTAGGCGGATGAGCTCCATCCCAAAGACCGTGTAGCCCATCTCACAGTCAAAAGCAACTGCTCTATCTGTGGGCGCCAGGGGGTTTGCTGGGGTTTCCGCAAAATTGAGCACAGAAGCAAGTCTTTTCGGGTCTGAGGTCTTGAAAATATGGTGATCGCGGGTAAAACAGCCCACGGAATCTCCGACTTCTTGGCCGCAACACTGATATCGCTTGG
Organism: Fusarium sp. NRRL 66739; assembly: GCA_021655895.1. Taxonomy (NCBI): domain Eukaryota; kingdom Fungi; phylum Ascomycota; class Sordariomycetes; order Hypocreales; family Nectriaceae; genus Fusarium; species Fusarium sp. NRRL 66739. The sequence continues at coordinate 82,900 of JAJJWO010000035.1, forward strand.
GTTGTCTCGTCTTGTCGCCCAGAGCCTTTGGAGCGATGAAGGTCTTGCCCCAGTGAAAGGTACATGTCCCACCAGAAGTGAGCGCACCATCGTCTTCACGTCGTCCGGGGAAAACTTGGAAGCGCTGTTGGCATCGGTCACACTTCTCCCATCCCGCAGCTGTCTCGACACCCTGTCTCGCCTTTTCTATGTCCTCTTCTGAAGGGATAGTGGCAACGTATCCATGACTTGTGAGCTTATCGATTGGTGTCAGGAGTCTCTTTGTAAGCTCAACCTCTTGAATGGGACTAAGACCGGTCTTGATCTCCTTTGGTGCATCAGAAACTTCATTTCCAGAAGCCTCGAGTGTCAACTTTTTCCTTTCTTCCTCTCGTTCAGTTTTCCACGCAGCGACCTTCATTCGCTTGTACTGCATCACCTTGTTCTTCATGATGTTGGAGTAGACGGCAGCTTTGTGAACAGCAACATACTCCTCCTCATCGAGGGTTCGAACGATGAGATCCTGGTCTGACAAGAGTAGACTCATCTCGTCTTTTTTCGCTTCTTTCTTTAGTTCTTTGTTCAGTCGAGTAAGCTCTTGGTGAAGCATTCTGATGAGTCTGAGTCGGATCTCATGGCTAGCAGGTGAGCTTTTAAGGAGTCTGGGGTTCAGTGATTCAGCCTTCTTTGGCTTTGTTTGCACAGGCTTCTGGTTCAGAGATGGGCGTGATTCATTGGCCGAAGAGCTGAGTTTCGCTCTTTTGATGGGAGTTTTGGCAGTTTCATCCGAAGTTTCAATCTTTCGCTTTACCGGCGGAGGAGACACTGGTCGGGCGGCTGTTTCAAGCGTCTTTGATGCTGATATTGTTATCTCATCCGTAGAATTCGCACGAGATGTTCCTGAAGAGCTGGGCCCGACATCTTGCGGTGTTGCAGGGGAGGATGTTGGTCGAAAGGGGTCAGCCCTTACGCGGTTTCGCGGTACATCCTGATTTGCAGTGGCAGTCTCCTTGTTGCTTGTACCAGTTGAAGCAACTCCTGGCGCAGACGGCCCTGGTGCAGTCGGTTTGTCCTTCTCATGACCAAATATACAGTGAAACGCTGTGCAATTGTTGCCGGCCGGACAAGGGATGTGTTTCAGATCTACACTCATGACGACGACACCTTGAGACGGTGCTGGCAGCTTTTTGAAGGGTCTTCTGTTGCTGTATCCACGATCATGTAGGCGATAAGCAGTGGTGACACAATATCCTAGACTGTGGATGAAGTTGTGGTGTTGAATTCAAGTTTAGGGTGGGTGTGTGTGGTAGGAGGGAGATGATCGATCCACTGATGTGGGATTTTATGGAAAAGAGAACCAATGTTGAAGCTATTTCCCTGAGTATTCGCTTTGTTTATGAGTTGCGATTCCTTGGACGTAGTTGTTATGAAGTGTTTAATGAGATGAAGTTGCAGGAGCTTAAGCTAAGCCACGAGAGCGGCTGCTCCCTTGGATGAGCTCCACTTTTAGCAGCTACACTGGCTTATGCGCTTGCGAAGACTCCACTAGAAAATAGGCTACAGAGGCTCAGTCGCAATGACGCTTCAAGTCAACTCATGATGGATGTAGCAATCAATGAATAAGGCACTTGGAGCCTTTGTGAGGGCATATCTTGACTGAGTAAAGCTCATGTCATTATTTGAGGCCGTTTTTGGCGTAGAAATAGTCAGTCCTGTTTACAAGGTTTGGACTTGGATATTTACAGGAGTTCGCACTCGGTTTCGCGTCGTTTGTAGTCGTCATGACCGGAATTCGGCTCGTTTGATATTAGCCCGCAACACCATGCGATAGTGTAACGAGGCGCGACTGGTTCTTGGATTGGTTGAGATGAGATCCTGAGTTCTTTAGTCTATTAGATCCAATCAAGACCAGCTATTGGTCGCAGTCGGAATTCAATCTATCCGAGACGGTCTCCTATCTTAAGTCCGTAGTCTGATAGTAGTTTCAGCGGACTTTGCTATGATATAAAGGTCGGGACTTAATCTCCCCGGCGCCATTATACGTACTTATTGCGCAAAACAGCCACGTCTTCAGCTCAGCCTTACGGGATTAACATTCGCAGTACCCGTTGAATCGTGTGTTATCGCCTGTTGGTCGACGTCGATACGACCTAGTAGTCAGTCATAGACTATTTGGTGGGGAGTCTTAACTCCGTCCCTCCCGTCCGTCTTGTTGCAGCATACCAATTAACGTACACCGCCTCAACTTTTTCTTTTCCTCTCAAATAGTTGCTGCCTCAGCCATTCCTTCTAATCTATATCTATATTTTCTCTCATTATCCGTCATGTCGAAGCCTACCGCCATAGAGGATGTTACTGGTGGAAGCGCAAAGGCAACTCACCTCTGCGTCCTAGTCCACGGTGTTAGTAACCCCTGATGATCATCACCCTTGATATTAGACTACCTACCTATGTATGTCATTGCTGACCACCACTGATCCTACAGCTTTGGGGAAACCCAAGTCATATGCGCAACATTGCTAAATCTCTACGCGATCAATACTCCGAAGACGACTTGTACATCCTCCTTGCAAAGCAGAATAGCGGCAGCTTCACCTACGATGGCATCGAACTTGGTGGCGAGCGCGTTTGCGCCGAGATCGAGGAAGAGTTGCGCAAGATTGAAAAACAGGGCGGCAAGATCACCAAGCTGAGTATCGCGGGTTACTCGCTCGGAGGCCTGGTATCGCGATATGCAGTTGGCCTGCTCTATGCCAAGGGCATCCTTGATAAACTCGAGTGCATGGTGCGTTGATCGAGTCGCATTTGGTATGCGATTGCTAATGGTTCCATGATAGAACTTCACTACGTTTGCGTCTCCCCATCTTGGAGTGAGAACACCACTCAAGGGCTGGCTCAACCAGATCTGGAACGTCCTCGGCGCAAGGACACTTTCCATGTCTGGCCGCCAACTCTTTATGATCGATAGCTTCCGCGATACCGGCCGACCTCTCCTCGCTGTGCTCGCCGATCCCGACTCCATCTTCATGTCTGGCCTACGGAAGTTCAAGCGCCGCACGCTCTATGCAAACATCGTCAACGACCGCAGTGTTGTGCACTACACGTCTAACATCACCAAGACCGATCCATACACCGACATCGACAAGGTGAAGCTCAACTACCTCGAAGATTATGACGGCGTGATCCTTGACCCTGACCATCCTGTGGCACCTCGCCCCAAAATCCGATCGCAAAACTCGCTTTCAGAAGATTACGAAGCTGTCAAGAAATGGTTCAAACGCATCCCCTTCATGTTGACAGTCGGTGTCTTAGTCCCGATTGGCGTCGTTGTATTTCTGGCCAACTCCGTGGTCCAGACAATTCGCAGTTCTAGTCGAATCAAGGCGCACGAGTCAGGAGAAGCCGGATTTAACATTGAGGAGTACCGCATGCCCATAAGGATTAAGGAGATCCGTGAAGAGGTGGAGCATGCCTATGAGGCTCTCAACAGCTCGCAGAACCAACAATATCTGGCGACATCGGATGAAGATGAGGACAAGGATCTAGACTATGACGCCGAAGATCGCAGATTGCTCAAGAGAGAGCGCAGACTGTCGATTCCGGCACAGCCCACTCTTGCGCTGACTCCGGATCAATTTGAGATGATTGAGAATCTGGATGCGGCTGGTTGGCGCAAGTTTCCTGTTCACATTCAAAAACATCGACACAGCCACGCAGCCATTGTTGTGCGGATGGACAAGGAGAGTTTTGCAGATGGCTGGGTAGTTTTGAAGCATTATGCTGGTAAAGAGTTTTTGATTTAAGGGTATTATTTCTGCTAATCAATAGGATTATGATGGTATTGGATATGCATTTGCGAGGAGTTGGGGAATGCGCTTTGAAGCGACAGCTGGATCAATTAGATTATTAGATAGAATTTTGATATCCCACAGCCAAACAGAGCACCTGGTGTATAATTAAAAAGCTACAGCTGTACTTGTACTTGCAGAGGTTAATCAGCTTGAAACTCTAGCACGGACATGTAGTATCGTATGTGAGTGTGAATAGGCACTCTGTCGTCATCATCTCACGAGTTTGGCGCTTGGTGTTGCGGCTTGAAACGGAAAGTCGGCAGTAATGACGCCGTGATATAGCATCACGTGTCAATCGCCACAAACCTTCTCCTCAGGCAGGTCGACCCCGCACTGCTGTCCAATCGGAAGCTTGCTTGTCTTGGTGTTTCGTGATCAATCAGCTCTCGATTGGCTGCTGCATGTCAATCAGTCGATTGCTCCTTCTTTTGCCTCCACTTCTTCCTCTTTCTTTCTCCAGCGGACAGAGCGGAAAGAGCGTCGTGTGAACGCTGCCCTGCACTTGCTCGGTTCTGCTTGTCGAGGTCGCGAGAGCCCATCTTGATCGTTCCATCTACTGTTAACAATAGCATCATTTTGCTTTATTTATTTTTTCGCTTATCCTCAATCTCTCGCGGCCCGACAATAGCTGCGAGCTACTCTTGATCTCTTACACGGCAATCTATCACCGGCGGAGATAAGCCAGCGTTCGTCTTAGGCCGAAGCGCCCGTTCTTTTTTCCGCAACCACCAACCTCGCAGTGATCACCTCAACCGAGGATTGCGGCAGAGCTTTCGGCTCATTGCATTTGGAATTGAAATTCAGTAGCTCCAAGACGCACGCTAGAGCTGCATTGTACAACTAGAAGGCTGTGTCAATTGATAATCAATTGATCGATTGGACCCTCGTCTTTTCCCTTCGACAAACCTCATCTTGAAAGAGCATCGTCTGCTCACAGGTCGCAACAATGGTTCTCACTCACACGACAAACCATACCTACTCCCACCCTTTCCCTACCGTTACTCTCGCATACTTCCTTCGATACTCGTCACCTCAGCTCAATCCATTCGCCGCCCACGTCCTGAGCACCGATACAATTGAGAGCTATGTCGATCCCAAGACCCGTCGACTTCACACTACTCGCATCCATCTAAAGAAGAGTCGAATGCCTGGTGCTGTCTACAAACTTCTTCCTGCCAGTGTTACTGGTGGTGGCTCTGGAGATAAGGCTTCGTACATTCTCGAGACGAGTGTTGTCGACATTAAGGAAGGCTGGATGAAGTCCGAGAGCCGAAACCTAAACTTCACCGGTGTTTTGTCTGTCATTGAGAAACAGGAGTTCAATGTCCCTGCTGAAGGCGTTACCCAGAAGCCTAATGAGACTGCTGTAACGACCATGGTCCAGTTCAGATCGAGGCTTGGAGATAAGATTCGAGGCAAGCTGGGACAAGCCCAAGAGGACGGTTGGTTCAAAAACGGCATTATTGGTGGCTGGGGCGCAAAAGGAATCCAGCGCAGCATCGAGAGTATTGCCTCTACCAAGACTCAGGATCAGATGGGTAAAAGCCGTGACGGGATGAAACTCGTTCTCGAGCGACTACGCAACAATGGTGTGATGGGTGTCCTTGAGACGATACGGAGAGAACGACAGCGTCAAACCGCTTGAACATCTCTTGGCATGATTCAACTGTAACAACGAATGATAACGGCCTTGGCGCAACACGAGCTCTGGAGTGGTAATTCGGAACATTTCCCAACCAGCTCCTGTCGAAAGAGCCGTGTGCCCTGCATGTACTACTATTGCTTTCTTTGAGCATGGCGCAAAGTATCTTTTTGGGTAGTTGCTTTTTGAGGTGGTATCATGAAAAGTTGGAGGGTTTGAGGCAAACGGCGCTGATTCTAGGCCAGCAGCTTGAGGGGACGAATAACGTGCAACGGCACGGCGCCGACTAAACGTGGCATCCCCTCTCTTGTATGACAGTATAAATGGAACAAAAATCGAAAGGTTCAAATAACCTTGATTACAATGCAGCCTTGTTCAGCGCGAGAGTTTGATCTTAACTTTGTTGAGTACCATCCTCAACACCGTCGAGTGGGTATCTTGTACGTCCTTTGGTCGCTAGGCCTTGTGTTTGTCTCGGGTGAGTGACTCTGATGTGCTTACAAGTCGATTCATAGAAGAGCAAGGGCAGTCTCGTGTGATGCATATAACGATTGTTCCGGTTCGATGATGGACATGTTTACATTGAGCACCTGACTCTTGTAAGTCTGCATTCAACTGAAGGTTCCAGGACTGAGAAGCAATTAAGGGGACCTTTACTTCAAACGCCACTTTATACGTTTAAGATTGTCACTCGGCATCTATCACCCGACCAGTGTCGTGACAAGAACATAGTTATGCTTAAAGGGGCCATGTTTGTTTACAAACTTGACCCATAGCTGGGAGTATAGAGCTTGAGTGTCGACCATAGACTGTATACAACTGTAACTGATTAATATGCGTCATTCAGTCTGTCCAGTTATTGTTTCACGAGAGGCTCATGTGAGTCAAAGGAACATGGCATCTAAACTTTGTCCCATTTAAGAACATCGAGGCTTGGATCAAGTGGTCCCAGGACAAAAGTATAGCTATGTAGTCACCGGGATCCATTAACTTACAGCAACTCTATTCTTTCGACATTTAAAAACAAGATCCTGTTCAGTCATACTTGTCACTATCATAGCTCTGAAACAATTCTTTCTGGGCGCAACAATGTCTTCTGATACCATCTCAAACAGTGGACTCTCTCCCGAAGGCACTGCACGCCATGGGAAGTTTGAAGACCAGCACAATGAAATCGTTGTCTTTGAGGAGATTGACTCTGAGGAGGAGAAGAGGCTGGTCCGCAAGCTGGATCGTGTCATCATGCCATTGATGGCTATTGTCTACTTCTTCCAGTGTAAGTTCCATCCATACCTCATCCTTCCCATGACACACAAGTTCCAGGCTGATATAGTATCGTCAGACCTCGACAAAGGCTCGATCAACTACGCCGCCGTCTTCGGCCTCAGAGAGGACCTCGGTCTCTCGGGCTATCAGTTCTCATGGGTCGTCTCCCTCTTCTACCTCGGCCAACTCGTCTCAGAATATCCCGCCGCCTATATCCTCAGTCGATTCCACATCACCCGCTTCATCGGCGCCACAATAGTCATCTGGGGAGGCATGGAGATGTCCATTGGAGCGACCAATAATTTCACTGGCCTCGCCACTGCTCGCTTCTTCCTAGGTTTTGCAGAAGCCGCCGTTTCTCCCGCCTTCATCATCCTCACATCCAACTGGTACCGTCGTCGCGAGCACCCCATGCGCGTCGCAATGTGGATGTCGATGAACGGCCTCAGCCAGATCGTTGGAGGCTTGATCATGTATGCCATAGGCGGTGCAGACATGGATATAGCGAGCTGGCGGGCCATCTTTCTGGTCTTTGGCGGGTTGACAGTTGGGTGTGGCATTGCGTTTGTGACCTTTATGCCTACGGATACTACGACGGCGTGGTTCTTGAACGAGAGGGAGAGAGAGGTTGCCACCAAGAGACTTGCCATTGATCGTGCTACTCGCGATAAGGCCGACTTTGACAAGAAACAGTTCTGGGAGGCGTTGTCGTCGCCCTTGTCATGGCTGTGCTTTATGATGGCTCTGTGTATCACACTGACTACCCCTATCATGAAGGTAACTCACTGATTCCATATTATTCCTTTAACATGCTAACTAACCACAAACAGTACTCTTCCATAGTCATTACCGGCTTTGGATTCACCAAGTTCCGCGCGATGCTCGTTGGTCTTCCTGGCGGCGCCCTCAACTTCATTACCGTCTGGATATCAGCTTTAATCCCCCGTTTCTTCCCCAACACACGAATCTATACAGCCATAGGCCTCTGCATGATACCTCTCAGCGGCTCTGCCATTCTTCTAGCTCTCCCAGCAGCGGCCGAGGGTGGTGCTTCGTGGGGTATTGTGGCCTCGACATGGCTTGCAAACTGCTGCTCTGCGCCGCTCTGCTCATGCGCTAGTCTGCTGGCCAGCAATGTCAAGGGCAACACAAAGAAGAGTATAGTTAGCGCTGTGTTCTTCATTGCTTATTGCATTGGGTGTATCGCGGGCCCGCAGGCTTGGTTAGAGGAGGATGCGCCTCGGTACTCAAAAGGGTGCATTCTTAACATTGCCAGCTGGCTTTCTCTGATTGTGGTTCTCATCACGTATCTTGTTTTGATCAAGAGGAAGAATAGCATTCGAGATAGAAAGGCTGCCGAAGGACGACCGGAGTATATGTCTGGGTCGCAGGCTGATGAAGGACACACCCAGGTTGGTGTGTCTGAGGATTCAGACCTGACTGATCTGGGAGACAAGGGGTTCCGATACAGTACTTAGTACACTCAGAGAAAGCGATAGTGAGACGCTATTGATTGGAAGGGAAATCATTAAAAGTTGTGACTTGGGGTGGGAAATCATAAGACTTCATTAATCATAGGTTTAGGGACTCATCATTTTCAGATCTTCATACAGGGAAAAGAAGCATTTAGACATGGGTTGAATTTGGCAATTTTAAGAAAGGTCATGGTAATAGACTAACTTAGTTTATAGTCTTACAATAAGCTTTCATACCATCTGATAGACAGCGCCAACAGATCCTTCAGTGTCCTCAAAGAATCGGAACAGACCGTGCTCACCCTCCTTTTCCTTCTCGCTCAACATCTTTCCACCGGCTTTTTCAATGACAGGGCCAATTGTGTCTACGTTTTCAACGAACCAATAGATACATACACCGCCCTTTCCAGGAGCGAAGTGTCCCGTGTGATCAGGAGCCTTTTGGACGCCACCGGTCAAGCCCAGGCTTGGGTTGAAGTCAAACATCTGAAGATCTTCTTTGGGATGTTTGTCGGATGTATCCTTGAAGGAGAAGTTGAAGACAGTCTTGTAGAACTCTGATGCTATGGGAGCGGTGTAAGTGTGAGTGATGCCATGTTGCAGTGAGAGGGCATACCACGAGTGACATCTTTGGCAGGGATACCCATCCACACGGGAGTGCCATAGGCCGGGGGCTTCCAGACAGACATGATTGAGTGAGGTAATTGTAAAGGACTAAGAAGGTATTATTGAGTTATCTGATGAGCAGAGTGATGAGGAGCGTGTAATCCCAGGCCCTTGAGACCAAAGGCATCCCTTTTATAGTCCATTATCTCTCCAATTCACGCTATTTCACAGTCTTTGACCCCATCCCAAGTGTGTAAAGATGGACAAACTTTAGGCCGGTGGCTTGAGTCGAGTGAGGATTCTCAACAATCAGAACGCGTCTGATCAGCCACGTTATTAGAGGCCCCTGACGCCAGCTGAGCACGAGATCACGTGGGATCATGTGAGATCAGCACGTGGAGCTGACTAACATTTCCATTCCAAGAACCAGAACCTGCTTGTAGGCTGCGCGCGTGCCGCGCTGTGCCCAGATGCCCCTCCACTCCACTGAGAATGGATGGCGGGGCAGATTGGCTTGGATCGGATTAATGCGCATTGGGTCGTCACGTCACTCGTCGCGACAATCAATATTTCGGTTCTTTTTCTTCTTTTCTCCCTCTCCTTTCTTTAATTGGTGATTCCCAGCCAAAGTAACAAAGTCTCTTTCATCGTCAGTCGCAAAAATGCCAGAGCCCGTGTCTGTTCTTTTCGTGTGTCTCGGCAACATCTGCCGCTCGCCCATGGCCGAGGGCATCTTCCAGAGTCTCGCCAAGCAGCCGAATCTCCAGGGCAAGATCGGGCGCATCGACTCTTGCGGTACAGGTATGTTCAACTTGTTCTACTGCTGAACTTTGGGATGGTAAATAACTGACCATTTTCTGGTGTAGCTGCTTATCACAGCGGCGAACCTCCGGATGACCGAACCATGGCCACTCTCGAGGCCAATGGTATAAACGACTACGATCATCTCGCCCGGCGCGTACGTTTATTTCCTCATCAGCCAGAGGCGCAATCTCGTTCTGCTTACTGACACAATCTCTCGCTCCCAGTTCCACCCCAGCGACTTCAACAAGTTTGACTACATCTTCGCCATGGATCGATCAAATCTCTCAGACCTCCACCGGCTACAAAAGAACGCCCCGGACTCTACCGCAAAAGTGATGCTCTTTGGAGAGTTCAGCGGCACAAAGCGACCCGAGATCGTCAACGACCCGTACTATGGCGGAAACGACGGCTTTGCCAAGGCGTATGAGCAGTGCACGCGGTTCTCCAAGAATTTCTTGAAGGAGACTTTTGGAGAGGAATAGGAAGGGGACGAAAGGCAGCGGAGGCTAGATTAGTAAATTATGAGATCGATATAATACCCGATACCTGGATATGCAGAGCAGCAAGGAGCAACAGGTTGACATAGAGACGACTAGAACGTTATTGACATTGACATTGGCACTGGCATTAACATCCAACACGATGATTATTGGTTAGAGATTCCCAACGAGACGGTTCAACTAGAGGTTAGTTCCTTGGACGTCGATCCAGAGGTCGTGTTTCAGATTCCGGCGGCTCGGTTCGCCTAAGACTGAACTGAGGCCAATGGATTTCACCAACAACGTCGTTTTACTGCAGCTTGACGAGTCCCACCTGGCAAACTTCAGCCCTATGCTTCCCGGGCTTCTTTTGCAGCGGCCTAGTGGACGGCCTTGAAGTTGCTTTTTGGATCGCCTCGAGCACTCTAGCTCATCATCCAGCTACACCTATAGCTTCAGGAGCTGAATCGGCGATGCCGAGACTTGTGCAAGGCACAAACCATATAGTTGGCTGGTTCACGACATTGACTTTGAGGCTTTACGTGAGCCGGATCTCTCAGATGCCGAGTAAGATGCTGACCTCAGCTGTTGATGACGGTACTCAGCCCCCCGTGTGGCACAGGTCGGCGTGTGGCTGGCTACCTACACGAGGTCATTGCCGACTCGGTTTGGATAGTAAACTCTAGAGGAGAGGAATACGACGCAGTGGAAATCAGCAATTTGAGCTGCGTCCTCTGAGAATCCAACACGAAATGTTCCCCCTATTTTGTTGTTCTTGCCGTAGATGAAGCCGAGCCGTTGCAGGCATTCTGTGATGCAGAGCCAGGGGTGGTTGTCGCGCGGCTACAAGTTGCAGAGCCCGATCGCGCATCCTATTGGACAAGAAGCAGGTGGGGGCCTCAAGCCAAGCAAATCAGCCACCTGGCTAGGCGGTGACCTCGCTGCGGGGTCTAGTTGCTTAGCGGGTTCCAGTCACTAACAAGTCCTGAAGGCCCCTGCTAAAGAACCCTGGGATCCATCAGAAGCTGCATCTGAGCTCCAGTCCCTTGGCTCACCAACCAATGTCAGTACATATATCGCGACAGACGCGCTGACTCTTTCCTGGTCTTTGTTCTCATCATCTGTTTCATCCCGTCACCTACGAGATTTTCCTCCCATACGGCGTTTCGAACTCTTTCTCTGCCGTAAACCACCGCATATAAAGCTTCTATTCTATATCTGCCCCGCATCAGCTCGCCATGTCCGACCTCCAAGGACGGAAGGTCTTCAAGGTCTTTAACCAAGACTTTATCGTCGACGAGCGCTACACGGTCACCAAGGAGCTTGGCCAGGGAGCCTACGGAATTGTCTGGTGAGTGCGCGCGCATGTTGCTCCTCGTGATACCTTTGTCTACCTACTATATTATACCTCTTCCGCAACTCTTCTGTCTCGTCCGTCTGTCTACCCCGCCGCATTTGCTGACGATAGCCCCGCCTCGTCGGGGGTTTCAGTGCTGCCGTCAACAACCAATCCAACGAGGGTGTCGCCATCAAGAAGGTCACCAATGTCTTTAGCAAGAAGATCCTCGCCAAGCGCGCTCTGCGCGAGATCAAGCTGCTTCAGCACTTCCGCGGCCACCGCAACGTGAGTTCAACTGCCTCGGCTTCTGGCGCAACAAAGAACAAGGACGTGCGTGTATGCTGATATCTCTGATAGATCACATGCTTGTACGATATGGACATCCCCCGACCTGACAATTTCAACGAGACATATTTGTACGAGGGTCAGTCACGAAATCGGCGGGAACCAATGAGAACATGAGCTGACGCAGCTGTAGAGCTGATGGAGTGTGACTTGGCGGCCATTATCCGTTCTGGCCAGCCCCTTACCGACGCCCACTTCCAGTCCTTTATCTATCAGATTCTTTGCGGTCTCAAGTATATTCACTCGGCCAACGTCCTACACCGCGATCTCAAGCCCGGAAACTTGCTTGTCAACGCCGACTGCGAGCTCAAGATTTGCGATTTCGGTCTTGCCCGAGGTTTCTCTGTCGACCCCGAGGAGAATGCTGGATACATGACCGAGTATGTCGCTACCCGATGGTACCGCGCGCCCGAGATCATGTTGAGCTTCCAGAGCTACACCAAAGCTAGTATGTGTGACCCGGACATGGTCGGGTTTGTGTAATATCTTGCTGACACGGTGCAGTTGATGTTTGGTCTGTTGGCTGCATTCTGGCTGAGCTGTTGGGTGGCCGACCTTTCTTCAAGGGTCGTGACTACGTCGACCAGCTCAACCAGATTCTTCATATTCTTGGAACTCCCAACGAGGAGACCCTCTCCCGCATCGGCTCACCTCGTGCCCAGGAATACGTCCGCAACCTGCCTTTCATGCCCAAGAAGCCTTTCCCCAGCCTCTTCCCTCAGGCCAACCCTGACGCTCTCGACCTCCTCGATAAGATGCTCGCCTTCGACCCTTCATCTCGTATCAGCGTAGAGCAGGCTCTCGAGCACCCTTACCTCCACATCTGGCACGACGCTTCGGATGAACCTGACTGCCCCACCACATTCAACTTTGACTTTGAGGTTGTCGAGGACGTTGGTCAGATGCGAAGCATGATTCTGGACGAGGTGATGCGATTCCGACAGACTGTCCGCACTGTTCCTGGCCAGGGAGGCGCTGGCGGCATGGCAGCCCCTCCTGTTCCCATGCCTCAGGGCAACAGCCAGTGGACTGCAGAGGATCCTCGACCACAGGAGTACCAGGGCCACGGAAACACGGGACTCGAGCAGGATCTCCAAGGGGGCCTTGATGCTTCTAGGAGGTAAGATGTCTGGTGCACATACAAGAGTTGGAGGTTGAAGGATGGGTCTGGGTCTGGGTCTAGAGTAGGGCGTAAGAGGACATGGCCTCTGGTTTAAAATGAAGGAGGAACCGATACGGGTTTAGGAAACACGGACAAGTCTTGGGATTATTCAAGGATCTAATGCCTGGAATAGAGACGGAGAGGGGAGTAAGTAACGGCCGCAGCAAGCTGGCAGTCGAGAAGCATGCATTGTACATGCGGTTTTGAGGATAGAGGAGCGTTATCCTCGTCCATTTTTCGTCTGTTTTTCTGAATGAGAAACGCCAGCAATACTATATTTCTTTATCTGTTATATCGCGCTGTTTCGGTACATGTGTTGTAGTTGAGATTCTCATGGATGGTGAAGTCGCATATAAATTTGGGTAACACATTTCAACTTCCAGTTTACTGTTTTACACAGGCAGGCAACTATTGAATTAATTGTGGTGATGCTTTCGGATAGCCGCTAATCGCTTGTGAGATCCAATTGATTGCTTTCCCCGCAAAATCCAAATTCTTTCTTGCTTATCGGGCGTTCTGCAGACGACATAACCTCGCCAAAACATAAACATATTCATATTCATATTCATATTCAGATAAGTGATGATGCAGCTCCAATGGCCTTGAGGCCCTGACTTTACGGACAGCACTCAGGGTTAGGAGTCATAACTACTTGAGAGGACATTTAACTAAGTAGCACACGCCAGAATGCTAGCATCTCGAGACTGAACTGCAAATATCTTGGTCGCACAGCATGTATAAGCAGTGCAGCGCGCTCTCGTCACTACTGCCTTGATCGACATCGACCGCCACAGCCAGGACTTGGATATAGCATCATCATCATTGTCATTGTCAAGATGCTGTCCAAAGTACAGGCGTATCTACACGTCGACTACCAGCCAGGCGAGCGGCGTCTGGTTCAAAAAATCGACTTTTTTATTCTGACGTTTTGCTGCCTCAGCTATTTCGTCAACTACGTACGTTTGATGACGCTGTCTTTGGCAGAAGATGAATATCTACTCATTGCTGGATAGCTCGACCGGAATAACATCAACAATGCTTATGTCTCGGGGATGAGGGAGGATCTTGGGTTTCAGGGAGATCAGCTGAACCAGATCATGACCTGCTTCACAATTGGGTAAGTTATGCAGCAGCTGGAAAGAATCGCTCTAATCGCCCAACAGTTACGTGATAGGCCAAGTACCCTCCAATCTCTCCCTCCAATACATTAAACCTCGTATCTGGTTCCCTCTCATGATGGTCCTCTGGGGCGCCCTAACAATGGTCACCGCCTCGGTCCAAAACCCCCAGTCTATCATGGCAATCCGCTTCTTCCAGGGCATTTGTGAGGCGTCGACCTTTGTCGGCACGCACTACATCCTCGGATCGTGGTACACGGAGCGCGAGCTGGGTAAGCGGAGCGGCATCTTCACGGCGTCTGGCCTGGCGGGGACCATGATAGGAGGCTTCATCCAGACGGGTATTCATGAGAGCATGCACGGTATGAGCGGGCTAAGCGGTTGGCGCTGGCTTTTCATCATCGACGGCCTCGTCACTATACCAATTGCTGTTTATGGCTTTCTCTTGTTCCCGGATACGCCACACACTACGACGGCCTTTTACCTCTCTGAGGATGAGAGGGCTCTAGCTATCTCACGAGTCCCGCCCGCAGAGGAGAGGCCGCGTCTGACCTGGAGATACGGCAAGATGGTGCTCACGTCGTGGCTCTGGTGGGGATTTGTCATTCTCTGGATCATCGCCGGGGAGACCGAGTCTTTCAGTTCCAATGCCCTTTTTGCCCTCTTCCTGCAGAACCATCCGACGAATACGTACACTGTATCTCAGATGAACAACTATCCGAGCGGCGTAGCAGCTGTTGGCATCGTCTCTACGCTGTTCTGGGCGACGTTGACGGATTTCCTGTCGGGGAAGCGGTATCTCGTTGGATACTTTATCGGAGTGACGGGCATCGCGACGTCGATCATGATATTGGTCGCTTCCAGAGACCCTACTAACCCAGCGTCGACTACGGTCGTCTTTGCGGCTTATTACTGGGCTGGGTCTGTGTATGCGTGCCAGGCGACTTTTTTTGCGTGGTGCAACGATGTTATGCGCCATGAGACGGCCATGTTTCGCGGTATTGTTCTTGCGGGCATGAATACGGGCAGCAATGTCATTAATGCCTGGTGGAGTATAGTATTCTACGGTGCTTCGATGGCGCCATGGTTCATTGTGAGTTGCTCTCCTGATCGCCTATATATGGTGAAAGGTGCTGATGCTTTGCTTAGAGGGGAATGTGGGCGATGATTGCTTGCAGTATCGCTTTGGTTGTCTGGTGCGCTGGCCTGACATGGAAGAGTCACAAGTATATCAAACAAGTGGCTATGAAGCACGATGGGCAAAGCCTAGACACTGGTAATAGAGGCTAAGAAAGAGTATGACGGGGACGCGAATCGATGGTCTACTGCGTACCAGGCGATCAATGAGTCTTATGTTACTTACAACTATGTGCATTTCGCCCAATGACAACAGACTGAGTACGGATGAGTTATACAAGATTGATATGCTTCACAATATGTCCTGGCTCAAATACGTTCCAATTCCTATTCATGAATGGCTACATCGACTATGACTAACGTGCCAAAGACAGAATCTATGCCAAACGCCATAACATAAATATGAGTTAAATAAAATCCATTTGGCGTGTCAAACACACCGGTGATAAAACATGGTATCTTTGCGAAAAACCAAGGTTTGTATCAAGAATAACTAACTAAGCGACCGTCGTGAAACGTAGACATCCATCCATATGTAAAAGCGATTGTGACCTTTTTATAAACTCCGATAAACCCCCTTTTCTATCTCTGAAGGTAATATGTAAATAAGAAGTGAAGAATGGTAAAGTAAAGAGCACGCAACTCAAACTGGTCCGCTGCTTCAGCCGTAGAACCAGTACTGGGTCGTGTACGAGGTGCTGTCGGTGCCCTTGGCCTTGCAGCCGTGAGAAGCTCCGCCGGCAGTCAGGACGCGGTAGACGTAAGAGACTCCACGGCTGCCACCGGCGTCGCCGAGGAAGAGCCAGTCAACGGCGCCGGTGCCATCGGGGCCGGGGCTGGCAGATGCCGGGGCCTTGATGCCGTCGAGCTTCTTGGAGACGTGGAGCTGGTTGGCTTCGCTGAGGTCAAAGGTGGGAACTCCAGCGGCGTTGAAGAAATGGTGACCGAGGAAGGGGAGCTTGTTGGCTCCGACCTTGAGAGAGGCCGGCCTGGGGAAGGGGTTGGAAGAGGAGGCGCCGACGCCGTTCTTGTTGAGGTTCAGAGGGACACTGTGGGTGTTGAGAACCTCGGGGGTGAGAGAGGTCCATTTCTCAGGGGACAGAGAGGATTTGCTCTGGCCTGGGTAGAGAGCAGTGGCATCGTAGAGAACAGCCAGAGCACCAGTGGCTGCTGGGGTAGCTCCAGCGTCGGCGCACGAGTAGTTCTGGATGCCGAAGCCAAGGGCGATGTGCTTCAGAGAGACACCCGCAGGAGGAGAAGGGAGTTCCAGAGCTGTAGGTTGTGTTAGTGAAACCGGGGCTTTTGTACGAGTTAAAGACAGAGTCAAGACTTACGACCACCGTTGACGGGGAGGACAGGAACAGCCTTGAGAGGGTTACAGCTAGAGCCCTGACCATAGTTGGCAATGGGAGAAGCCAGAGCCAGAGCAGCTGAGGCGAGGACGACGAAGGAGTTTGTGAGCATGGTGAAGGCTGATCGAATGTAACTATATGAAACACCGGTTCTAAGAGGATGGGCGAAAAAGAAAAAAAAGATGGTGTCGATCGTTCTTGAGAAACCAGCGGCTGAAGACACAAAGTAAAAAGACAACAGAAGGAAATGGGCGTTCTTGTATATAGATCGCGGTAAGCAGATAGCTTGGCGGCAATGCTAATAATAAACGCAACGAGCAAGGGGTCTAAGTGGCCGGGGCGTGTCCACCTGGGCGCTTACAGTATGTATATGGCGAGTGGGTGTGGTGATGGTGTTGCGCAAGAAGCGGGGACTAGATGCAATGGTTTCCGGAACGAGGATGTAGTAGTTTAAGAATAGAAGGCCAAGGGTTGTAGGGGAGTTGTCTTTGTTATTGTGGTTCTGAGGACGAGTTGTGAGAGGGGATGAGAGGTTTATATAAACGAGACATAGTCGGTTGTCTGTACTGCGCCTACAGACCCCAACGCCAACGCCAACAACCATTATCCAACTCTGCTAAGGAAACAACTACAAACATGTCAAGTCGGACGAATACAGAACTGGCCTAGGCGGCTGAGGCGAGGCGTGGGCTCACCCCCCGGAGGAGGCAGACTCAGAGGGAGGCGGGCGGCCGCGTTCAGAGGCGACCCTAGCGCGGCAAGGGAAAGGCAAGGGTCGTAGTGAGGTCCAAGGTGGAGGGGCGGGGATGCACATGCAGTATCTCGGCTTGGTGTTGCCGTCATCAGGGGGGACTATAATAGAAGGGTTATTATGTACTGAGCTGAGCTGAGAGAAGATGAGTTATCAAAATATCCAGATCTGGTTAGATTGCTCCTGTCATGTTTCCAAACATGATCCTTATCATCTTTGGTCAGAGAGAAAGAGATCTGACCAACTTCCGTTCTGCGCCTTGGTCCAAGGATGTAGACTAGACTATAAGCCAAGAATGCTCAGCATCTATATATGACAATTACCCCGTACCAAGACACGGTCAGCGAGAGTCAGCAAGGGTCGAATGCCGAGGCTTAGGTTGGAGATGACAGGGAAACATGTTTAGTACCCGTCTTTTTTTAATACACGAGCCGGGGGCGTTACACAGCTGCCCGTTGAGGAGAAGACAAAAGCAACAAAACAGGCAATTTATCCCAAACAACCAGGCCCTCTTTAGTTTCAGTTCAGGGCAACGCTACTGCACGGAACAGGCCAGTTTCCTCCTTTGTTCATTTCCAGTTATAACGTAGCATTTTAGCAGGGGCTACCCCAGCCAGGCGAGCTAGAATGGTTCTTGTAGGAATTATTCTATCCTTCAAGCGGCACAACCCTCTGTAAGTATTGCCTTGACTGGCAGCTTGTCTCACAAGCCACATCTAGTGGCTGAAATAGACAACAGCTTCTTGTCTACACTTGCGCGCGATGTAACAGAAGTACAAAAGATTGACCAGTCTTTTAAGTGTTTTATGAACCTAAAGTCGTGGAGTGGGTATGTAGATGGGGGGCTAGGTAATTAAGAGAAGTGATAAGCCCGTTAAAAGGATATGTATGATAGAAGTCTCCCAATAACTCATTACCGCTGAATCCAAGGAATACGATGTTGCAGTCGAATTAACTTTTCTAATACAGATCGTATAACTTACTCAACTACATATATAAAGCAGTCTTGCCTGTCTTTGTCTGTGATCTACATCTACACTCATATAGACCACAACAGCTTACTATTATACTGTACATCTACCACAATGCGTGCTGCTATTCTTTCTTCCATTGCCCTCTTCAGCATTAGGTAAATATAGCTTTCTATCTCGCCTCGTGTGTCTCAAGCTAATACAGCTAGCACTCTGGCAATGCCTGCTCCGCAAAGTCCCTTTAATCCCTATGATCCCCTTGATCCCAACAGCCATCAAGCTTGGTGTTCTACTACCACTTATGATTTTAATGCTTTTGAACACCGCAAACTTTCTGCAGTTTGCTGTGGAAAAGGTCACTCATTTACTAAAGATGTAAGACCGGAAAAGCCATTTCTATAGTTAGCCCTTGACTAACAGCTCTGACAGGATACCTGTATGATGAATTCTGAGTCTGAGGAAGATGATTTCCGGCGCTGCTGTAAAGGCTCAGGAAAAGAATTCACTAAAATTGGTATTTGGGGAAAACACTTTTAGATAGAGTTCTGGGTTTTATCTAAGCTTTACACCATATACTGCTGATCTAAGAGATACTATACTACCTTGGATGGCCTGTTTCTTACGCGTCACGACAATTAACTTTTCTAATGCCGTGGATACCTAGCGTCGATTTACTCAACTATATAAAGCAACTCTCCTACCAGTCTTCCCTTCTCTTATACATAGTCTATGACAGTGTCAGAGCCAGGCGGAGAAAAACACCAATAGTCCCATCCATCTGGAACCCCAGGATCAAGCGTTGCTTAGCTTTAGATACACGAGATGATACAGAAAGTTGGACTTACCCAATGCCGAAGAGGACAATAGCAGAGAGGATAGCAGCATTGCGGTGGATGGATAATATGAGTCAGCTATTAAACAAGAACACCATAGTACGCGCCGACAAACGCTGCCTAAGCTGTGGTTGGTCTATTCTGCGCACCGAAGCCGTTGCATTGGCCTGCGGCACAGGCAGTAGGGAAGGATTCTAGACTGCTTCTTAGCTTGACACTTTCCGGGTATAGACTAGTCTGGAGTATGAATAAATAGCTTGTGCTCTGAGTGCTCTGAGTGCTCTGAGTGCTCTGAGAGCTCTTCCGAGGCATCGAATGGGGGTGGTTCGTGTATGACAAGAATACGATTCAATATGCTTTAGTATTCTTGAGCCAACAAACAAATTGAAAGTATATTATGTATCTTGTCAGCCTTGTGGAACCATTTCTATGTATTGTGTTGGGCCAACATGCGTCCCACGCATATCCATATCCTTGCAGTTGTTGGTTGGTAGGTACATAGTTAGTTATCCGTGCAGTTGGGACAAACACTCGCTTATTGGTCCTGGCGGCGCTTGAATAGACCAGGTCGTTTAATGTTGGCCATCTTCTCTTGCGTCGAGGCTCAGTAAGGCTTTTTGCGTCTATCGAATGTTGTTGAACTCGACAAGACCAGTTCGTTTGTGAATATGCCTCGCGAGAACACAACCACCTCCATTAGATACAACTGCTTACCAACAAAGCCATTTTTAAAGAATCCCATGACTTGATATCATACGATACAAATTCTAGAACTCATTGGCTATTTTTGCTGTGCATGCGCCGTCTTATAGCACTCGAGTACATACCTCAGTAGCTCCCCCCGGCGCGGCCCCACTTGTCAATGACATCGGCCTAGCGACCGCCAAAACAAACACCGACCGACTACTCTCTCCCGTCCTCTCTCCTCCGTCTCCGCCTCCGCCTCCGCCTCCGCCTCCGGCCCTCGTCCTCCGGCATCGACACCGCCCATCATGTCGCGTCGTCCACCCAAGGGCGAGTACATTGAGACCGTAAGCACCTCTCATCCCTCTCGCCCTTCCCCATACTAACTCCTCCTTGCTAGGACACAGGCAACAAGGTCGCTCGAAAGGCCGTCCTCGTCGGAACACAGAACATCATGCTCGGCGGCAAGACCGTCATCCAACCCGAAGTCATGATCCGCGGCGATCTCGCCCGCACCGCCGCCTCCTCCTCCTCCGGCTCCACCCCTGCCAACAACACCGCCGTCGCCATCGGCCGATACTGCTTCCTCGCAAGGGGCGTCCTGCTGCGTCCACCGGGCCGTATGTACAAGGGCGCCTTCACATACATGCCGCTGCGTATGGGCGACCACGTCTTTGTCGGCCAGGGCACGGTTGTGCAGGCTGCTGCGGTGGGAAACCACGTACAGATCGGAAAGGGGTGCACCATTGGCGAGTTTGCCATCCTCAAGGACTACGTCAAGGTCTTGGATGGCACGATTGTGCCCCCGAGCATGGTCATTCCCAGCTTCACTATCGTTGCGGGACAGCCGGCGAGAGTGATCGGCGAAATTCCAGAGGGAGGGTATGATGAGTTTGAGCTGAGAGACATGTACAAGACGGTTGGGAACAATCCTCAGCCTCCAGCGTCGTGAGGGCTGAGTAAAGTCTGTCCGAACATGACAGATGAAAGATGCGAATCCTATTTGGCGGGTAGTGAAAGTTCCTATGAGCCAAGAGGAGCCGACAGAGCGACATTGACAAATTGGCTATCTTACGACAAACCCTCCAGCCTTGGCTACCATCGCCATACTATAAGGGACTACCGAGTTATCAAACCACTACAGCTCAGCGGCATACCAAGAGACGGTTGCTATCGAGGAACAACACCAGAATGTCCCGAATACGGAATGATTATTGGAGATGAGAGAGTCAGTTATTACAGAGCCTTACCTAGACAACAGTTCAATGATACCCTTTATGTGTTTTCAACTCAAGCGGTCACGATATGATTCTTGTCTATCCACCATCGCTCTTACCCAATCTCTTGTTGGTCTCTGCTTGGTACCGAATCAAGGAAGCAACGCTCATAGGTGCTCTCCCGGTTCTTTCCCAACATATTTCAGGCTGGCTACCTACCTACAGTACCTTTCTCTTTTACATCTCTCCAACTTCAACACAACAAACACACTTTGCTTCATCTCTTTCACTGGCATATTTGATACACAAGAATCAACCACTACAATCAACTACTAAGCCATGGCACCCCCAAGTCCCGAGTCTAGAATCATCCCTGCTGTTCCATGGGAACAAACCTTCGACGAATATGTTGGCGCCCATGCCCGCTTCCCTAGGACACCCTTCAGTTGCATGCTCCCCCGTGTTTCCTTGCAGGCCACCGATCTTTGGAAGGATCTCGCTGGCATGACCGAGTTCGACGATGAGACTCTCAAGGACCGTGTCCAGGCTCTCGCCGAAATCATAGAGCATCACACGAAGAATGGGCGTGCTATGGACAAGCTCTACGGCCTTCCCGGTGCCCTCGTTGCGAGATGGGGCACGACCTCGTTGCACGTTATTCATCGTGTCTGGGAACTTCATCTGGCTTACACCTTTGACCCTAACATTGCAGGCGGTAACCTTGGTATTTTTGGCGACAGCCCTTGGCTCACCACTATTCTATATGTCGTTCTTCGCCAGGTGCACATCCCCCTTCTGCGTGGACTGCTTGAAAAAGCCATGAATGCCTAGATAGCCGAAGAAGGAAGATGGGCTGATCACAACGACGACCACCCAAGTGGCCTCTTCAAATGCGATGTCCTCATACAAGAGAACCACGCCCGGAAGGTTCGTGCTGCAACGGAGCTTGAGGTCTTGAAGGGTATTGTCCATCAGCTTACCGAGGATCGGATCGATGACATGCCCGGCTGGAAATTCGACGAGCTCGGCCCTGCGGCCCTTGAGTGCTGCATGGACACGGTCCGGGAATTCCACGCGATCAACGACGAAGGCCAAATAGTCAAGGAGGATGATGCCCCTTATGCCTTGCGACGTCGCCAGGCCCTGCAGTTATAGCACGTTGCGGGTCGGGCTATTGTGAGCTGGGAGGATGATGGTCTTGGAGAAGAGGTTTTGCCCGTGTACTGTGAGGCCATCCTGCGTCGCCGCTGGAAAGGGAAGGGGCACGATGCAGAGCTGCAAGAGAGGCTCGAGCCGATTTTGGAGAAACTCAGAAGCCCCCCATCGGATGAAGACGCTGAGGGAGAAGACATTGAGAATGAGGATGCCGAGGGAGAAGACATTGAGAACGAAGACGCCGAGGGAGAAGACATTAAGAATGAAGATGCCGAGGGAGAAAACATTAAGGGCGAGGACGCCGGGGTAGCGGACGCTGTGGAATGAGAGACTATGGGAGAAGATGCCTCCAAAGCAAACAAGGAATGACAGGAGTAGCGAAGGGGTTGAGGACTGACGGCAGCAATGACAGCGCCTGTACTTGAACAGCGTCACAACTTAAGAAGCTTTACCCAACACCACATATTTGACATTCCCTTTGGGATTCATGTTGAGGGGAGTTGGTGTGGGGAGGAGTGGTCATCGAGTCGAATTGCAGGCATGTAACCACACACCAGACACTTACTCTACAGTATCAGTCGAATCCACAGCGTTGTGCTTTCCAGAAGCTACTACGTAGTAATTGAAGGTGCCCAAAGTAGAGCAATAGCTGGTAATCTAGCTCATGCTAAACATAGAACAAGGCACCAAAGTCCATCAAGTTCCAGAATCTTCATTGCCGGCTTTTAAACTTCACTAGTCGAGGCGGAGAACGGTCGGCCGTTGCGGGGAAAAAAGGGAGAAGCAAAAGCCGGCCATCGGCCGGATGGGGACGGGAACAGAAAGAGGAGAGCAAGCCACTGCCACTCGGCACTAGAGTCAGCGAAATGCCGGGCAAAGACCGTTACGAAGCGGCGGCGGTGGGTGTCGGTTCAGCCGAGGCGCTTCACTATGAAGCTTGACCGACTTATTGAGGTTTCTTTGTCAATGAGGGGGTTGAGTATCACAGTCAGGTATAGGCTCATCATAAAGCACAAAAGAAGAATATTGGTTGAATAGGTTTTTGTCTTGATTAATTATTCTAATCAGTGACTCTATCAAGAAGCCCGTTCTAGGCGATGAACCCGAGGCATATCCTCGAGGTCCATGTGCTCTTGACTGTCTAATAGACCGGGGGTATAGTCCGAACAACTCCAAACAAATCAAATCAGGGCTTGTAGTAGAAAAAAAAAAGCTGCCGTTTCCTGTTTCTTTTGTATAAAAACTTTTGTTCCGTCTAAACGCCGAAGCCAGTGTGTAAATGCTGAAAAAAGCAAAGTCCTCTCCCCTTTTTTAAGTCACGCCAGTGTACAGAGCCGTGTCGTCGTTAAGCCACCAAGGTGATGGTGGTGAATCTGGAATAGTGGAGATGTGTCGTGTGTGCATCCAATCCATGGAGATATAAGGTTGCAGATCGGAGATAAGGGTCGCGGTGATTGCATCAAACACTCGCTCACAGCATTTGGCGCGCCTTCTCCTCGGCAAAGGCCTTTCGGCTCATGAGCAGGACGCGCTCAAAGCCCTCGCGGCCCTTGACGGCGTTCTCGCGGAAGCGATGCACCAGAGTGTCCTCGATGCTGTTCTTGATGCGCTGCCAGCCACCGCAGAGAGCAGTGATGTTTGCGTTCTGGATGAACTGGGTCTGGTGGTCGCCCATGGGCTTGTAGATGACCTCCTCCTGGACGTTGACGAGGTTGCTCCACGTCAGGTTCTGGCTGACCATTGTGACGGACTTGTTGACGGGGTCGACGTAGCTGGCCTCGTAGACGAAGCTCTCGTCTCCGGTGGCGCCGACGATGGTCTTGATCCAGTCGGGCACGTTTTGCTTGCAGGTGATGAGACGCTCTGTGCGCAGAATGCCGGTCGCAGGGTCGACTTCGCGGGAGAGGGTGTCGACGGCGATGACATGCTCGGACTTGTTGTTCCAGGGGCCGTACTTTGTCCAGTTGGCTGTGGACACCTCGTCCCAGGAGTAGTTGAAGGTGACGCTGTTGCTAAAGACCTTCATTGTGAAGAGAGATTCGTAGGTTGATTCTATTCGTAGGTGTGATGTTTGGGTGGTTTGCCGAGTGGGGGGAGAAGTCAGAAACTTTTTTTTTCTCAGGCTAAAAGAAAGAGTAGTAGACTCGTTGAGGTGATGAGTCGAAAAATGAAGGATAGGAAAGAGCGGAGAAACGACCTCTCTATTATATCCCTTGCAATAAATGACGAGAAACAGTGATCTCCCAGTGGCGATCGAAAGTAGCAGAATTGAGGGTAAAGATGAACGATACAAGATGGAAGATGCGGCCTTTTTAATTGGGGACGCTCTCTCCTCTGACTGCACTGTAAAAATTGCTTGTGAAGGGAACAGGGGTTCGCTATCGCCGGCCATCGGCTCTGTGGACCCGAGCTCATCCGCAGGAGGCGCCTATCCCGATATAGCGACGGACTAACCTGTTGGGGCAAGGTTGGTCTCGATCGCGAGAAAGCCTCGGGATACCGGGGATGCTGTGATTGGTCCGGCCGCCTGGAGGTGTCTGAGCGCGCTTCGGAGCTCTATTTGGTGGTCTCGTGCGCTGGAAGGTGAGAGAAAATAGACTGGTGGGGGACAAAAAAGTACTGACACATCTAGAGTTTTTAAAAGGTTTCTATAAACTATATCATAATCTGGAAAGTACCATAGATAAATCTGTATCCTGGGCTCCTTAGAGTATCTTGTCTTAGCATAGAAAATTAAGTATTAGGTTGCCTGCCTAGGTCCCTAAGAATGGATATTCCTGAGTTCATGTCACCCTTAGGATGGGTGATGGAATTGTGACTGTGCTGTGCTGTGCTGTGCCACAAAGTGGCGAGTGCGTCAATGATGGGGAAAAACCGGAGAAGGATGAAGCTAAGCGTTGGTGATCAAGCGTCGAGCATTGGCCAATTGTCTCTTGGTCCGTGAGATCGGGAAGGGATTTACACCGGGTTTGAACATCATCTTTTCAGGGTCTTGCATTGGAATGTACAAGAATCGAAGTGGAAAACAGACCAGACGGTGACGTTTCTTATCAATTTCGTATCTCCGTCAGCCTAGATCGATCGAGATCTTGCAGCCGTCAAAGTGAGCAGTTGTTTGCATTTTGGGGGGTAATAACTACGCAATCTATGTAACAATGCATATCAGGCCAGGGGCACAAAACAAAGTGGTTTCAGTGCATTTGATATCAGATGCCTCACTTGTGTCATGGCTGCACAACAAGAGAAACATACTCCAATAGGTTCTAGGTCAGCTTTCAGTAACAAGACGTAAATCATATTTTCAGCCGATAATTCTTCTACATCGTCAGACATGTCCGCATCAAAATAGGAGAGTCGTATTTCAGAATCCTTTTCGCCGTCCACTATGCCGCTCCACAACACATACCACAGCATGTCTAGTAGTCATCTCCACGGCTGATGACCTCCTTCACGGTGGGTCGAATCAGAATAGTCTAAAATCCATTAGTCACTGCTCAGCCTTGATTAACACTTCAAGGGTTCACTTACATGCTCGAATTGAGCAGTGTACGAGCCCTTCTTGTCACACAAGGGCGGGTACGCCTCGACGATACCGCTGTTGACCAGACTGTTGAGCTGCAAGAGTGTTAGCTTAGTTCTCTGTAATTGCCTGTCGCAGCCACGTACTCCGAGCAGATACTTGTCCTGGCCAATGCGGTCCAGGTATCGGCGGCAGAAAGGCAGGGTGCCAAAGTTCTTGTTAATCACGTTGAGAAGCGACTTGGCTGAGCTGAGGCGCAAGTCAACGTGCTGCGAGTCTCCTCGCTTGGCGTAGTGCGACGTCTCCATGTCGTCGCGGACGTGCCCGTTACCGGTGCTGCCAAAGGTCTCAATGGCAAAGACATCGCCCTCCTCCATCTTGGTCTGGTCGTTGCTCTTGACGATGGGCACGGCCTTGGTGCCGTGGATGCTGTAGGGCAGAATGTTGTGGCCCGTCAGGTTGCGGATACTCTTGACGGGGTATGTGGTTCCGTCAATCTCAACCTCGAAGCTCTCCATCGTCTCCTGAATAACACCTCCAATCTCACCAACGCGGGCGTCAATACCAGCCTCGCGGATACCGGCGTTGGTGGCCTCCTTGACGGCCTGGAGCAGGTTGTCGTACTTGGGCTCGAAGGACATTGTGAAGGCTGAGTCGACGATGCGGCCGTTGACGTGGACACCAAAGTCGACCTTCATAACATCCTCCTTCTGCAGAACCATCTTGTTGCCGGCATTGGGGGTGTAGTGCGCGGCGCAGTGGTTGAGACTAAGACCGCAGGGGAAACCCATGCCAGCCTTGATACTATCACCCTCTTCCAGACCAGGGTGTCCAGTCAGGGCACGAACACCATCCTCGATGCCCTCGGCAATCTCTGTCAAGGTCTGTCCGGGCTTGACATTCTTCTGCGTCCACTGGCGCACCTGGCGATGGATCTCGGCGGCCTCGCGGTAGTCAGCCAGGAAGTCGCTGTTCAGGTTGTCGAGATGACGCTTCTCCTCGTTGGTGGTACGGTAGTTGTTCTCGTCCCTGTACTCAACCTCCTCTCCGTGAGGGTAGGACTTGTTGGGGAACAGCTGGCTGGCCTGGACGCGGGGAGGGTCGCTCTGGCTGGTAGGGTTCTTCTTCTTCTTCTTGGGCTTTCTCTTCTTCTTCTTTTTGGCGCCCTCTCCAGCGGGGGCAGCACCGTCGGCGTGTCCATCGGCTTCGTCTTCCGAGTCATCGCCGCCGTGGTCGTCGCCGGCAGCGTCGGTCTTTGATTGTGCGTTTGCGCCAGACTTTTGGGTATCGGCCACTGCGGGGCATTTCGCGATCAGTATACGCCAATACTTGGCGGTTGGGCCAGGCAGATAAACTCACCGTTGAGCTCCTTGAGAGCTTCAGTGGGGACTTGAGCTGCCATCTTGGCTACCTGCGCGAGATTGAGAGCTGTCGAATAGAGGAAATTCGGTGGGAGGGTTGGATGAGTGGAAAGAAGTTAACCCCCACCAGAATTTTGGTGGTTACTGACAGAAATAGCTAGGCATTATCTGCCGTCTGAGTGGTGTATCATTTCTGTCCAGTAGCACCCCCGCCGTCAAGATTTTTGACATGACGAAAGTGGATATCGACCTGTGAGGCGATTTGCAGTGTAAGACAACAACCCAAGAATACCAGTCGAGGGATGGACTTCCGGAGGCTCGGAATAGTCAACCACTTTTCGAATTATCATAGCACATGTACTGTACTTGTGTGAAGCTACTGTGGTGATCTGGACGCTTGTGCATGATTCGTGATACATGTGATACATATACTCTGATTTTATGTTACACGCCGGACAACTTCAACACCATATTACAGACCTGGCATGACAGGTCACACATATTGCAGCACAAATATTCGCATATGCCGCTCGGCAAATCACTTCTCAAAAGCAACAGTCAAATAGTGCAACAAACCTCTTTCATATCCAAGGTGTCGTGGACAAAGGCACATCAACTCCGAGGCAAGCTACAGGGTAACCACTGGATTCAAATACTCATGGATCCCCTGCCAAGCTATCACCCTTCGGACATGACCTCACACCAAGCGCGTACTAGGCGCCCGCCTGCTCAAGCCTCTGAAACGCAGGGCATCGTCACCAAAAACCAAGGGTCCCTTAGCCACTAACTCGCACCAAGGCAGCAAAACCTAAAACACGCTGCCACGTCTCTAGCCTCTCCCCTTTTACTAAGAACCAGTCTTTGGCGACAACTTCACACGCACAAACAGACAACACACCACCAGTCGTTCACGCCCAAACCCAAATACGATCAGACACATCGGTACCGCTTCCCCACTGTGGCTCGTCCTTATAATTTGGAGAAGGCCTCCTAGCGCCACCCTCGGGCCGTTCGACGCCCCTCCGACTTGACTGCACTTGACCTCACCTACTACAACGACCTTAGCTCGACATCTCTGCTGATACAGGAGCAATCCTCTGGACGAATATGTCGGATAGCAAACCAGAGGCTCATGCCTCAATCCCTGCAAAGTCTCCGATCGATCGGAAGCCTGTAGGAAGTACGACTCCTGAGGAACCCTCTGTCGAACAATCCCCTACTCTCCCCCAACGACCCGTTGACGAAACGAACGAAAAGGCCCTCGAAGCTGGCTATGTCGAGAAGCCGAACAAGGACTTCTCGGTGCCTCGCAAACCTCTCTCCACCAGAAGCAAGTCCCCTCCACATCCCATCAAGATCGACAAGACCCAGCCCGTGGACTTTGAGGGCGAGCTCGCTACAAACAACGAGATACCCTCTGCCGAAACCCTCAAGAAGATTGAGAACTATATCGTTCTGGATCGACACGGCAAATCGCATCCCTTCAAGACCCTCTACACCGGCAGCAACGTCGCACGACGCGTGCTGGTTATCTTTGTCAGGCACTTTTTCTGTGGCGTATGTTGTGATTCCCAGCTCGAGGACTACTTCAAGTTACTGATACTGCTCTTTTTTAGAACTGCCAAGAATTCCTTCGCTCCCTCTCAGAGGCCGTAACCCCCGAGGCTCTCCTACGCCTACCAGTCAGCACCTTTATCGTCGTCATTGGCTGCGGTGATCCATCCCTCATCGACATGTACGTGAACGAGACGCGGTGCCGGTTCCCTGTATATACCGATCCAACGCGGTCTCTTTTCGACGGGCTCGGCATGTCAAAGACGCTCCAGATGGGTGCGAAGCCGGCGTACATGCGCAGGAGCATGGTGCATAGCATCGTGGGCAGTATAGTCCAAGGCGTCAAGCAGATCCCCGCCGGAAACGTTCTCAAGATGGGCGATCAGCGCCAGGTTGGCGGCGAGTTCCTCTTTGAGCCGCACGAGCTCCTAACACCCGTCTCGACACCACGAGACGAAAAGGCACAGCCCGCCGGCGCGTTTGAGGTAGCGGAGGAGCACGGGCCCGGGCACGACGACGAGAGCCACCACAAGAACGAGGAGAAGAGAGTGACGTGGTGCCATCGTATGAAGACGACGCGCGACCATGCTGAGATCCCCGAGCTCATAGAGGTGCTGGGACTGGACCAGGCTCCGACTGTTGGGCGGAATTCCACCCATGGCTCGATGACATCAGCTCGCAAGGGCAAGGGACAGAGCATGGCACAGGAGATTCGGAAGCTGAGCGCCGAGAGGTCTAGAAGTCCTGAGGAGGCGTGATGCAGCCCGATAGAATATCGATGTGCTACTGAAAAATGGGTGAGTTTTTGGCATTGCTGGTTTTTGCTACAGCGCTGGAGTAGGGATTCATGGGCTTGGGCTCTTTGTTTTGCATAGCTTGGTTGTATTAGAAGAAGGGAACGGCATGGGCTAGAGAGAGCATTGCGTCTTATGATTTATCTTGTTGAAAAATATTTGGGACTAAAATTTATTGCATTTCTAAAGACTTTTAAACGATTCTTTCACCACCTACCCGGGCCCCGGAGGGGATAAGACTGCATGAAAAACACTCTAGTTATTGGAGTAGGCTTAGTACTACTTGTGATATGTACTCTGTATAAGTTCTCTCAGTGGGTGTCCGTGTCCCTATTCATGTACCCAACTTCCATCTTCACGACTATGAATCACCTCGTCTACCTTGAGCCTAAAGTCAATGATCTCTTTGCCGTTGACTAGGTCATTCTCCATGGCCCTCCGATCCCCCTCCTCCAAATCCTTCACAATGCCCGCCCTCACATGCCTCTCCCTCAACCTCCTCCTCGCCACCTCAAAGTCCACCTCGACGAACCAAACCTCATCCAGCAGCCTTGCCGCATCCCTCCAGACGTCCTGGTCCAGCGCGAGGTAGTTGCCCTCCAGCACAACGACGCGGTGCTCGGGCTTGACGACAATGTCGTCGTCGCGGGGGTCCTTGAGCGCGTGGTCAAAGGACGGCGCGAGGATGGGGGAGGATGAGATGGGGCTGCTGGATAGGGCTTGGACGAGGGCGAGGAACTTGGGCGCGTCAAAGGTGAAGGCTGCGCCGCGGCGGAAGTGCGCTGTGTCTGGGTCGGGCATGGCGGAGAGGGCGGCGCGTGTGAGGTGGAAGCCGTCCATGGGGACGAATGTTGCTGGGGGAGGGGAGGAGGGGTCTGAGGATGAGGCGCGGGCGTTGATGCGATCGGTGATGATCTGTGAGAATGTTGTTTTGCCTACGATTTGTGAGTGAGTTGGTCGACCGTGGTGTTGAGAGGTTCCAACTCACCTGAGCCTGGAATGCCAGCAACGCCAACCACTGAAAGATATTAGCAGTGTTCTTTAGTGAAAGTGAAAGCATTTATATGCCCTTCATCTCAAGAGCTGTCCTCAAAGAATGACAAGAGTATCACTCACATAGCCGCTTATCCTTTGGCGTCTCCTCAAACTTCTTCCACGCCTTTTCAA
The DNA here is from genome assembly GCA_021655895.1 of Fusarium sp. NRRL 66739. Taxonomy (NCBI): domain Eukaryota; kingdom Fungi; phylum Ascomycota; class Sordariomycetes; order Hypocreales; family Nectriaceae; genus Fusarium; species Fusarium sp. NRRL 66739. Next base: position 113,462 of record JAJJWO010000035.1, read on the forward strand.
CGAGTCTTTCGACCTGACCCTCCATTTTGTATGCGTATATCTGAATTACGAGAATGAAGTGAGAAGTAAAGTGAAGAAAAGAAGGCTGTATCATGAGCTAGATTATCGTTCTTACCTAGATATGGATATGCCCCGCGTAAGACACTGCCCCACGTCGTTACATCAGAGCTCTCCACCCCTGTATGCCATATGCCGATGATATAATAGATGCCAGTTGGGATAACGCTCTTATATTCTGTGGCATGTTTATAAATGAACGTTTTTACTCAGGCGGTAGACTCACCTCTTTTTTCTCTAATCTCCACGATCAACCTCATGCTCTTTTTACTGATATAATCAGCCTTGACACAGTCAACATATGAGTTCATACCTACATATCAATATCTTTACGCGCCAATCTACCGGTGTTTTAATACATTTGCATGCTATTGGTCTGTGTATCACTCGATTGATATGCCTATTTATCTACACTACCCAAACTGGTAAGAGATAAAAAATCACAAGACCATCTCTATATCTAGGTATAACCCTTTGTAATCAACACCATCTATCCAAGTGGGTCCTATCACGAACTCCCAAAAACTCAACCTAGCACTCTTACTCCTACATCCCTCGCAACTCTAGACCTCAAACGCGAAGATGGACGAAGAGGACCCCCTCGCCAACTTTTCCGTCGCAGACATCTCCTCTGATGAAGCGGACGAGACAGAGGCTGCTAAATCCCGCCGCACCGGACAGTCAGAGGAGGCTTGGCGAGCCATTCAGTGTGACTACAAAGCCAAGGTCGAGAACGGCGATGTAAGAAGCTCTACTCAATATGGGGTCATGAATCTGGAAAAATGCTTACTGGAATAGATATATTTGAAAGTCAAGCTACCACTTGGCCCCGGCGCTTCAAAGATGGACATCCAGGAAGTCATCCATGCCGTTGAAGAGCATTACTACTTTCGCCGCTATAACGAGGCTGAGCAGCTGGCCAGCGATGCTCTAGTCGGTAGCGACGGGCTTGACCGAGACTCGCGACAGTTGTTGGTAGCCTATCAAGGAAAATGCCGTCAAAGAAATAAACAAGCTTAAGCACTATTTCATAACGCAACGAAAGGGATCCGTGTCAGCTTATTCATTACGCTGGGGCTATCTTTCTTCTCATAAACATGTCTCCCAGTCGCTTTTTTTGACTTCCAGGCGATCAAACTCTCCAAACTCCATCTCAGAAACTGTATATCGGATGGCCGTTATCGCGCCAGATGCCCAATTTCCTTGGGACCAAGGTACACATTACCAAAACAAAACACAACCTTTCCCTAAGGCGTCATCCCTGGTACGAATCTTCAAGTCTCTACCGGAAACAACAGTAGGGTAAAAGGACCCATGGCTTCCGTATCACTCAGTGGCGACGAGGACCGGTAAAACTACCTTGGAAGGTCGTGGGCCCTCTCGCATAACGAGAAGAACTCAAGCCCCTCGTTACGCCACGATCAGAACCATTGATAGAGCCATTCTCCTTCTGGCCAGTCACCCCCTGAGGCTTGACTGTGCCGTTCTCGGTGCTACCGACGAAACCATTCTGTTGTTTGTGAACCGTGACCTCGGGATAGGCGCGAGACTTGTCGTTGTCAATGTCCTCAATCTCTACCACTCTCTCGACATTAGACTCCTGGACATTCTCCATCTTGGCAACTGAAATCGTCTGCCCAGTCAGGCGCGAGTGAAGCTGCATCTGCAAATTCACGGTTGAACGTAGGAGGTCCAAGGTGGCTTCCTTGATATTCTGATCGCAGTCCTTAAGAAAGCCCTCCTTGGTCCATTTCTCGAAAATGGCGTCTTCAATCCCTGCAATCGTACCAGGTTCTTGGCTCTTCGCAACATTGAAGTAGCTCAAGACCCGACCGATCAAGCTTGTAACATGCTGGGTAGCCGCCTGAAACGAGGGCGCCTGGGCATTTTGGACTAGGTCCCAACCATCCATAGCGATTAAACTTTCAGGGTGGTCTCCGGCCTCCAGAGCTATGTCTTCGGCAACAGACGTCGAAGCTTGAGTGACCGAAGAGGTGCTTGGGGTAGGGCTCGAGGCCTGTACCTCTTCGACCTTCGGGGTGGACGGTCCTTCCTGGCCGTGATGTAGGCGGACGGATTTTTTCAGCTTTGCCAAGCAACGCTTGAACTTCTTTGTCTCGTCCAGATCTTCGAATCGCAAGTGATAAGGGTCCTTCATCGACTTCACTTTGACAACACAATAGTTGCCATCAAGAACCGGGTCATCGAGCTCAAGGGTGTTGTGAATTCTATGGCCCTTAGAATCATTCTTCAGCTCCACAACACCCTCGTTCTCCGCCTCACGGACTTTTAGCACGACCATCGTGATGAAGCCAACCGCTTCATTCTTGCCCGGTACAATCTTGCAAGTACCGCTCCCAATGATACATTCAGATGCATCGGGCACGGGGCTAATGGGACCGATAGTAAAAGTCAGATGGGCATGCGTAGTAATAGCATGTGTTGTAGCCGTCTTAACAGCTGGAGTCTCTAGGGGGCCAGAAGGAGGCGCTGACGCACTTGTCGGAGGCCCCCATTGTGCCAAAGTCAGCGGTTTGACCTCGCGGCTTGCAATCAAATTCTGCACACTGGATTCCTAACCAGGTGCTGCAGGCCTGAATGCAACAGCCCCTCCGTGATTCTGAGGTCGAGCCGCAGAAGTCAGACCATGAGCAGTCGACGACGGGGGAGCACTGCTTTAGGGTGTTAGACGAACCTTTGGTAGGATAGTGGAACTTACGCATCGAATTTCTTGGACGAGAGCAGCTCTTTCGTATGTTTGTAAGCCCATGGGCGAGCGTCATCGTTCTTGAGACCTTCCATTTGTCTCGACTCATCGTCTTCAATTTTAATACTCCATTTGCCTTGAAGTTGTGCCTTGGTCGCGTTGGAGATATGATCGCTTCCATTTCGGTTCGTAGGTGCATAAGTAGGGCCTCGTTTTGCCTGTCGACTTAGAGGCAGTTCTTCCTGTCGATCGCGGCCCAAGTCGGCCTGCATGGAACCACCGAGTTAGAGACTGTTGACATCACGCAGAAATGCCGTGCAGCGGGCAGGAATGAGCAAAGAAGAATAGGTGTGTGGGTAAACATTGAAGGTAAGATTGCTAAAGTAGAGAGGACATGCTTCGAGAGGACATCTGAGAGATGGGGCATAACCTAAAGAACGAGTGCGTGCTAGGGCAAGAGAATAAAAGGAAAAGGAAAAAGAGGTACTCACAAACATGGCCATGTTGACCATACCTGGATCGATGTTGTCACTCATGGTGATTAAGCGTGCGCCGAAATCCGAATAGAAACGAAAGCAACGGCGCAAGCAAGGTTGGCAGATTCTTCAACGAGTATTGTTTCTGAAGAAATGTGAAGGTTATCTTGGGGAGAAATCAAAGAGTGTAAAGAGAGGAAAGATAGAATCGAGATGATGGCGCGCAGCTGCAATCCGATTGCAGCAGGCACCGAGGGCCACGCTCGGCTCACGAAGAAGAAATAGAAAGCAGATAAAAGAAACGAAATGTTGTCACTAGGTAGTGAGTGAAGTGATGATGCTATACCTTGGTCGTCTTCAAGGTAGAGATGTTGACAGGGGGATGGTGTAGAAGTGGGGATTGATTTCGAAGATGGAGGAGGGAAGAAAATATGCGGCCTCAGGAAGATTTGGGACAGGTTTAGGCTTCACTCCTTCTATCCGCTTCTCCTAAGCCCCCACGCGAGATGCCCGAGCAACGGAACGCGTTTCAGGGAGCTAAGGGCCGAGGGTTGCTAAAGAAGGCCTGGGGGAAAGACGCAGAGCGAAGAAATTAATTCAGGTATGTTAGGAGAAATGTAGATGTATCAATTGTCGATCAAGAGTGCAATTCTTGATATTATTGGCCGTTGTTGTTGTTGATGATGATGAAGGAGTGTTGAAGAGAGTGAGCACTCGGCTGGAGACGATTTATTTGCAGTCAGGGGCGACTTGCTAGGCAGTGATGCACCGCATGCTAAAACCGGATGAGCTTTTCAATGCAGGCTGCAGAAAACGGGTTCTAGCATTTGGGGGCGTGGAGAAATCAATATTATCAAAGAGAGCCTAGACTGAAATGTGACGCCTGCGGCGATACAACTGTCACTATGCGAGGAGTTTGTTTGAGCAAAGTAGCTCGTTCCATTTTCTACACCATCTCCCAATTCCACGTCCGTGGGTCCCGTTTGCACCTATTTCTTTGATTAAATGCCGAGATGTTGTCCACCAAGATGCACCAACCTCTAAGCAAACCAACAAGCAGCATACTAGGTACAGTACGGCCTGCAGCAAACCCTTCTCACCGGATATGGAAACCTACAAGAAACCAAACGAATCAGAGGTAAAGCAACACGACACGATGGCATCATCAGGTGTGGATAATCAATAATCAAATCCATTCTTCGTCCTACGCGAGTCTCGTTCATGCATCTCTCAGACTGACAGCAGACTATCACAGATCAAGAAACCATTACCGCATCCCCAAAAGCCTCGCCGTCTCTCCCGGATAGAGAACCAAGTTTCTCGTGCTCAAGAAGCAAAATATTTGCTCAAAAAACTCTCCAGCGTCATCAACTTGCCCTCATCACCCGACTCCCCCCTAGCCTCAGCCGCCCTCGCCTTCAGCTCGCTAGCAGCGGCAAGATCATTAGGAACCCCATAATACAGACCTCCAGAATACTGGCAGAAACCAAACATATACTTGACCGTCTCGAAAGTCTCGACGCCATGCGTCTCCATAGTTCGCCAGTCCTCGATGGGCACGAAGCGGGCTTTCTTTCCTGTCACTGGAGAACTGTTAGCTGGAGATATATGTTGATAGGAAACGCGATAGGAATACCCTTTTTAAAGTCGGATACAAGCTTCTCAGAAGTCTCGCTAGCGCTGATGCCTTGGGCCAGCCGTCCGTTGTATTGCTTGGGATTGAGAAAGATACCATGGATAATGTCGCCATAGTCGTCTCCGATCGCAATGAACGGAATTTCTTCATTGCCTCCCCAGCGAGGGATACGCAGGGTCAAATAGCCGTTTTCATCAGTGGTAAAAGGGAATCCTCCCAATGCCGAGGCAATCTCTTCAACAAGGTGATTCTCCATGTACCAGCCTGGACTGACAATGTTGACAGTCTCGAAGACACCTCTGCTCTTGGCGTACTCCCCGATAGCATGTTTGGCTAAGAGGATTAGAAACACAGGCATCGAGAAGGGGGGGACTTACAATCAAACGCCTTGTTCGGAATAGCTCCTCCAGTGACCTCCAAGGCAGAGGCCATGCCGCTGTACACAAAGTGATGTACTCCCGCCTCGACAGCAGCGTCTACCAACTGTTTGCCCAGATCGACCTCAGTAGGTCCGCCCTGCTGGTTCACAGACTAGAAGAGATGTTAATGGGGTTCTGTTGCTGATTTTGACAACTTACAGGATCATCCGAGTTGGTGTTGACAAAAACGCCCCAGCTGCCCCTGAAAGCTTCGACCATCTCCTCCTTGACAAGGCCATCAGCTTTGATAACCTCAACACCCTGCTCGGCCAACGCTTTAGCATTGTCAGAATCTGGGTTGCGGGTGATTCCGCGGATCTTGAAGGATTGAGACTTGTTTTGAAGGAGAGAACGAGCAACACTTCCGCCCTGAGTGCCAGTAGCACCATAAACAGTGATAGTTTGGGAAGAAGACATGATAGTGTTTGATTAGGTGAAGGTATAAGCTTAAAAGTATGGTATGTTTGTTCTGGTTATTGTGTTGGTAGCCTGAGTGCTGATGGAAACAACTTTTGATTTTCATGGAGACCATCCATCCTTATATACCTGATCAATAACCATGCCATTCTGTCCTTAAGATGCCATGTCTGAAAATAGTAAGTGTTCTTTGAGTCCGCGGCCACCGCAAGAATCGGTAGTAGAAGACCTTGATTACACCGATTACCCGTTCTCAGCTGCTGTCATAGAAACTGACCAACCAGAAGCTTGACGGGCGGATTTGGAGTTTCTCATCATTTCCCCCAAGGCTGCAGAGCGGCTGTGGCTTGCACTACACCCACTTTATGCGGCCTTGGCCTGTTGAGCAACGATTATTAATTCCGCTCTAAACACTTGATGATGGAGTTTGCGGCGGAGGAGCGGACTTGATGAGGCGGCGGGCGAGGTTGACTGGTATTTGACATGATGAGAAATCTTTTGTGTAGTTCCTACGCAAAAGCTTTGGTGAACATACATAGCAACAAGAATCTCCATTTGCAGCTAGCTTAAGACTACCTATATAGTGCATAGTTTTATTCTCGTCACTCACCAACGGTAGCATCTAACGCTCTGTTTAATACGAGGTCTGGTGGTCTAGTGGTATGATTCTCGCTTAGGGTACACCCTACAGCACAGCTTGCGAGAGGTCCCGGGTTCAATCCCCGGCCAGACCCTTCTTTTGCTTCCTCGACGTGGAGGATACAGCGCTGATATTGATTTTTTGATGTTTTGCTACACAAGCTGTAATTCTTGTTGTTGTACGTAGTGGGGCTTTTGGTTGATTGGCTCGGCGGCCGGGCTTGGTTACATAAGCTGTTTTCCTTCCGGTCCAGCGGGCTACCCCTGCATGTCACGTGCGCCGGGCCGTTCCCAGCCAGATCGATCATCCTTATTTTTCCATTTCGTATCTTGTTCATGCTCTCCCAGGAGTGCTGTGCTTTCTTTTTTCTTAACAATCGTTAGAGTTGAGGCCAACGGATGCGGCCTATGTAGATTGAAGCTATATCTGTTTATGCACGTTACTAAATGTTGAAGTCAGGGGCAGCCGGATCATATTGACCGGTCTGACAGGATCGAGCGATCATATCGTGTTGGAATGCATGAGCTGAAAAGAGCTGATAGGTTGTGGTGACCCAGGTTGGTGCTTGAAACCGCCACGTTTGCAGGACGTTGCTTGTAGAGGAGTGATGTTGAATATAAGGTGCCATAGCTGAAAGGCAAGGGAGCAGTTCTTTTGCCCAACAAATATGGCTGGGGAACAGGTGATGTTGACCGCATTCGAGAACGTTAGATCTCCAGAAGGGAACGAAGCCAAGAGATGCTTGACTATTGTTTAGTCGCCGTTGAGACTATTAACTTTGACAGGGCAGACCTAGTACTTGCATGGGAGTGTGTTGAGGGGATCGTGTTTTTGGTCGCTGCTCACACAACTCCTTAGCAATGATTGGACCATGCAGTGACGAGCTCAGCTAATCGCCAGCCTCAAGCGAAAACAGGCGATTTGCGAGCGAATCTAGGGAGTGCTCAGCCGCAGACAAGGGACGGACCGATGCAGCTTGGTATTGGCTGAAATCTGAACCTTGGGGCCAATATGACTGGTGCATTAGTATAAGTACAAATTCTAACTCTAGTTATTAGGATATTAATAATGCGTCATAAAGTTGAGAAATTAATGACCTGTCTTTATATTACATGGTCCTGGATATAGGAAGGGATTGACAACAAGTTCGACCTATTAGTAATTAAGCTCTTTAAGTTTAGCTACAGTGGCTATATAAAAGTTTTAACCCATTTTAGACTTAACCTTACTTTCAATTTAGACATAATATTAATATATTATCTTTAATGCATTAAATTAATAGCTAAATATATTTTAATTGCTTTAAGGCTAAAATTATTTTACTAAAAAAAAGAATAAAGATTTAAATCCTTATTAAGAAATATCGTTTTTTTACTGTTAGCCACTGCTATTATTACTCTTAGAGGGGGTCTTACTAGTCATATAACTTCAGTCAATTGGCTATCTTATCG
>JAJJWO010000036.1:805-93974 GCA_021655895.1 Fusarium sp. NRRL 66739
TCGCCACGTCAGTCAAGATAGGCATAAACTCACTCAGTTATAGAGTTGGACGACGATGCAGAGATTAAGGCGATGACTCACGCCGAATCTAGCCCTGAATTCGTCTATAAATAAGACCCCCGCTGCAGTTTTATCCCTCCTTGTCCTCTTTCCAACTCACACCCCCCAATATCAACTTGACCAGTAACATGACGTCCTCCACATTCCACCCATTCCCAAGGCTGCCACTCGAGATCCGACTTCTTGTATGGAAAGAGGCATGTCTGGAACCTCGCGGCGACTACTATGGCCTAAACTACATCACTCTAGACTCAAACAGGCGATTTGTTCCGCTAACTTGCGGCTGGGGAAAGTCAGCGCAACTTCAAGGTTCAAAGAATCGATCTGCCTACCTTTGGCATGGCGGGCTCTGGACGGCGTGTAAGGAGTCCAGGGCCGTTGTCCTTGAGACTGAAAATTTCCAGGGCTGGATAAAAATTCGAGAAAAGCCTAGATTGGAGGCTTGCCGTCTTAGGGACCGCTATGAACGGGGCTCATTCTTGTCGGGATGGGATACTCATACTCCCGTAATGGTTGACATTAAAGAAGGCTGTGCACCATGGCATCTCATGATTTATCCCATACGAGATATGTTCTGCATCACTTCAGACGACTGGACGCCATTACTTCACCAATGGGAATGGGTCGAGCCCTTGGATCTTCCAATGGATATAGTCGCCTTTGAATACGACCCTTCTTGGAACCTTTGTCTCGAAAACACGTCTTCTTCCCAACTTCGAAAGCACCCCTCAGCTTTGGGATTCTTTGTCAATATGCTCTTCGAAGTGACTATAAGAGGAAGAGGCCCTGATGATCGCATGATTCGGCTGATCGACAGAACTGCTCGTTGGATAGCAAATGGCGACACACCAAGGTTATTATATCGCGACTGCGACTATGACTACGTTGAGTTTGACTGGGAACCGCACCCTATTAACTGTGGAAGTTTTGCTGGTGGAAGCCCAATCTCTGACTTTTTTGCCAAGCTTAACCCGTTGCTTGCATGCGATCTGACAGAGGCAGAGTATCAAGATCATGAGCTTCCCTTTGGGTATTTTGGGAAACCGCCATGTGACTTTGATGCGTGCGAATTGGTCGTTCTTGTGGTTCTTGCAGACAATGAGGTCACGGGGGAGTAGGCTAATGGCAGTTTGATACGAATGTGGGAGAGAAAGAAAGACTCAAAGTCAGACTTGATATCAGGGGTCTAACACAGCCAACATTGAAGTGTCCGCCTATTTTATCATCACTGCCCCTCCATCAACCGTGATATCCTGACCTGTCACGAACCCAGCATTCACCAAGTACTCTATGGCATGTGCAATGTCCAAAGGTCTTCCAGCTCTGTTGCTGAGATGGTCATCAACGTCCTTATCCTTGTTCAACTCTGCCCACTGCAGGCCATTTTCATCACCATCCTTTGACTCGTGAGTGGCGATGATTCTGCCCGGGGCGACGAGGTTGACGCGTATACCAAATGGTTTCAGACTAACAGCCATGCTGTGTGTGAGGCCTACAAGACCAGCTTTGGTCGATGCGTACCCCTCCTGGTTTGGGTCGCTCTTCTGAGCGCGAAAAGAGCCAACGTGGACGATACAAGGCCCTGGGGCACTGTGGCCGTCCTCAGTGACGGGCTCGGTATCCTTTTCATTCTTCATGTAAGGAAGACATGCTTGAGATACGGCAAATGGCGCCGTCAGATTTGTCTCTAGATAAGCGCGCCACTGGTCCAGCGTCTCGCGGTCCAACATGGTCTGGTCGTCTTTCCAGTGAGGCGAGGCAATGCCGCCGTTGTTGATCAAGACGTCGATGCGACCGCCTAGAAACTCGGCAGCTTGCTGGATCTTGTCGTGAATGTCATCCGTGTCGCGCAAGTTGCACACGGCCGAGTTGACGGCCTTGGACTCATAGTATGACTTGAGATGGGTGCGTGTCGTGTGAGTCAGTTCCTGTTGGTTGATGTCGAGAATAAATACTCGATAGTTCTTTTCGAGAAAGTAACGCGCAATGGCACGTCCGATGCCTCGGGCACCGCCGCTGACGATTGCTGTCTTTTGGCTCATTTTGTCTGTGCAACGCTGGTGTTGATAGACTTGTTGACGAGGCTGGTCGAGAAAATGACTCCTGGATATTTGCTGCAGCGTGAGCGTCATGGCTACGTGCTAGAGTGGCCACTTGTGCTACGTCATTCAGCTGGTCACCACTCTCAGGGGAGCATGATGAGAAATGTCTCTTTATCTAGCTAGGCCAAGTATCTATGGAAAAGGGTATATAGACACCCGAGGGTAGTCTAACGGAATCAGCGAGGAAGATGATGTATTGTTCTTTTACACATATGGTGAAGTCGGCCAGGATTATTAGGACATAATTACAGTCCATCACGGTTGAAGCCTGTTAAAGCAAGCTGTTATCCCTTGAATTACGTGCTGAACTCGGTGGATATCTGAATTGTAATAGCTTCATCGAAAGTTGTTCGTCACAGATCCTCACGAGCTTCGGCGGATTCAACCCCATCTCTTTCTTCTTCTCTCTTGACTTGCCTAGACTACCTCAGCCTGTATCCTTTTTTGAATCGTCACCTGGAATCCCAGTTCACAATAGGGAAAGGCATTCAAACTAGACGAACTAGACATTGTGCGTGATTCTTTCACTACTGAGGTGCAGGAAATAAAATATCGTAGGCCGTTTCAAACCGTGAGAAATATGTCAAGGAAAAGAATTTAGGAGCGATTGAGCTTGAACCGATGCAAACCGAAGCGATCCACTGTTGTGTGTTCGCCGTCGGTCACTCCAGTTTGCCTCTAATGCACCTCTCACTGTGTTTTACAGTTAATGAATTCAGCTGTACCTGTGTACCTAGTCAGCTTAAAAAGTCATGCTATTGGAGTGTTGTTGACGTGTTGAGTCGCATGTCGTGTCGTTACTCGACAGTCCAAATTCGCCAAAAAAGGTAAAAAATTGAGGAACACCGGACTTGAACCGATAACCTTCAGGAATTCCCAGATCGAATGAATCGTCCTTTACTGGAATCTGACGCGCTACCAATTGCGCCAGCTCCCCAAGTTGAATTCCGATGTCGATGATGGAGATCAAGTTCTTTCACGATGCGTCAACATCAGCGGCAGTCAGTAAGAATTTTTCTTGCGAACATTATTATGTTGTTAGCACAGGCCATGTCATCTTTGATCTGCTATTCCTGTGAACCCGATGTCAATATATCTAAGAAACCTGCGACAACACACCCGCGTACTACTGTATTTGGGCAACGCATACTTGATATTTGAGATACAATCATTCATTCAGGGTGCTTTCGGCGATATACCTATCTTTAATGAAGAACAGGTGGCACAAAGACGTATATATCTCGCTGTAGATCTCGTCCATTCTATATATCTCTGCTGCTCTTTCTTTGTCTTTTTCTTAACAAACACAAAGCGCCTCAGCCCATAGCTAGCAATATCCGAGGCTTCCTATTACTCGATGGCCTCGGAACTCTTTAGACACCGGTGCTCACAAGGCTCATGACAGCCAAAGAGTCCGGACAGTTAAAGCGGGTGCCGGAAAACGCAGGCTAGTAAGGACCTAATACTCTTATAGCTTCCAAGACCAAAGCAGTCTGCTCATTGGTAAGGCCTTTTCCATCAGCCTCTTATCCATCCTAACCGCGATGACCTAAGACAACCCAACTTCATATACAGTCTAATATTACCCTATACTCTTCCATTGCAATTGGCTAGGATGGTTTGCCAAATCTGTCAATTTTCAGCAGTCTTACCATCAGTCCCAAGCCAGTTAACAACTCTCTTAACCCATCCTGGCGCAACGCAACTATTCATCTGATCACAGGACAAAGCTGGACTGATACCACAAACAAAACTCAAGTCAGAAATTTTGTGCATGACATACAGTCCACTCATATTAACAGCTGTTGGTGGAAAGGGTGAGAATTCCATGATTCTGGTTTTGAAACATTGTTCAAAAAGCCCAGTACTACACTAATTTCTATTCTATACATTAATCGTGTTCGTAACTCGTGGACAAGTCATCATCGTTTTATGTCAATATCTTGCTGACGGTGCCCAATAGCGTCTTAACCAAGCCCGCCACAGATTGCACAACTGGATAGCCGGGGAGATTAGGCTTATAGACCTATGAGTTGTCAGCTTATAGCGTTCAAGATGAGTGAGAAGATGAGGTGAACTTACCGACTGGCATACAGAGTTGAATTTGCTCCTTGTGGCTTTCTCCAAAGCCAGCTCGTTACCAGGTACACCAAGCTTGGCCAACTCGCCAGATTGAGCCACCTTATCCCAACCAGGTCCAGCAGCGGGATCCTTGATCCATGCAACAAACCACTTGTGGATGGAGTCGGCGAGAGCTTGCTGAGCCTTGGTAACCCCAGCAAGGGAGTTGAAACACTCATTTCCGCCGTGAAAGAAGGGAACTTCAGTACCGTGAGTGGGACCAGTGTTGGGAGGTCCAACGACGTTGTCATATGCACCAAAGAAGCGGTACACCCACGTGTCCTGCTTATCGCTGCGTAGATCAAGGAGGTAGTCGACAGGGCAGTTGAAGCGAGCATGGCCGTACTGCGCGCCACTACGAAGAGACTCGCTTTCGTAGTCGGAAGCCTTGTACGCCTTGAGTAGAGAGGCATCGGGGATGTGAGCGCTATCAGCATCAAAGGTGTTGATCCAGGAGCTGAAGTTGCTGTTTTCGGCGCCATAGACAAGGCTAAAGATGGTTCCCTCTCCGTCGGAGGTGCCGGTCAACAAGGGAACCTGAGAAGCATATTTTCCAGATGAGAGCCTGGCCGAATAGTCTGAGAATCTAGTAATGTCGTCGATGACCGGAGTGAACCACGTGTTGAAGGTAGAGTTGAAGTTGGCTGTCTGGAAGTCGTAGATGTTGATATCGCGGAGGCAGTCGAGCTGGCCCTCCCCGCCCTTGGGACACTCAACCTCCTCTGCGACGGCGTTAAGGGCCTCGTCGACAGGCGCGTAGGCTGGGCCCGATAGGGCGTTGGCACTCATCTCGACTGCACCCTTGAGAAAGGTATCAGGGTGGTTCCATAGGTAGTGGTCGACCTGGACACCACCGGACGAGTGGCCACCGAAGACAATGTGGTCAGGGTTACCACCAAAAGCTAGACACGGTTAGCTATGCATGCCACATCCACTGCAACGTGATGCCTACCCTTGATGTTCTTGTGAACCCAGTCCAGAGCCTTGTCAACATCCAGGATGCTAAAGTTCTGCGACTCATCGGGATGGGCATTCTTCAACTCAGAAGAGTGAGGCGAAGCAAATATGCTCTCGCGAGTGTTGAAGTTTACATAGACAACTCCATTGCAAGCAAAGTTGGTGCCTTGAATCTGGGGGTTACTGTTGGAGCCAGTGACCATGGCGCCACCATACATGTAAACAAATACCTAGCCAAGGTCAGTTATATTTCACATATCAAGGAGATGCCAATGATGACTGACAGGCATATTCTGGCCACTAGTGGGAGCCCAAATATTCAGGTTCAAACAATCTTCGTCTTGGCGAGTAAAGGCATCGTTGGACACGGCCTGGGGGCATGTTGGGCCGTATGACTTGGCGTGAAACGTTGACTTGGAGCTGGGAAGATCCTGAGGTGCTTTCCATCTGTTTAAATGTCAGTTAGCCCGTCATCATCTTATCTGCTGGTCGACCTACCGGTTCTGCCCACCAGTGGATGCAGCAAAAGGGACTCCCAGATAGACAGCGTTGCAGTGCTCGTCGCGGAAACCCTGGATAGTGCCTTGCGAGATCGAAGCACGGGGAACCGATTGCGAGCATGCTGGCTCTGCTGTCACTGGCAAAAGACACGAGGCTGCCAGGATCAATCCTGTAGCGGTTTTGAACATATTGCTGAGGCCCATGATAAGTTGCAGAAGGGGTCAAGATCGACTCTGGGCGAGGCTTTGGGTGGATGTTAGTGTAGTGTTTTTTTCGGTCGAAGGACTTTATTATCGACTGAATACTACATTGTCAGCAATGACCAAAGAGTACAAATCTCCGGATGGACGGTCTCTTAGCTCGAAGCAGACGTGTGAGCGTTCTTGGCAGTGGAGTGAGACAGGGTATTCCGAAGACAACGGCCCACCAGTTTCTCCAGTACGAGCCTGATCTAGCCTGTTAGCGGAACTTTGACCGGCTCAACAGGCCCTTGCGGCATTGCCCTGTCATTGCCGGATATACGGTGGTGGCTAAGACTTTGGCCGACTCGTGACGGCGAACCGATCTATAGCTGTATGCCATTATATTCTGTATTGCATTCGACATTTCCGAGGTTAAAGACAAGGTTTACATGCCTCCCCGTGTCCATATAATATATCACATAAACATGTTACATTGTTTTGACATGTCGAAATGTGGGCTTGAGAGGGCCTTCGCCAAGAAGGGATCAGAGCGGCAAAGTGTCGTGCCGAAAACTCTATCAATTCGCCGTACTCTCGAATCTTGGCGCAGAGTGACCGAAGATGCCATCCTTGAATAATTGCCGAAGGGTTCCAGAAAAAGATAGCGCAGCTAAGAGAGGCGCCGAGAAAATTTACAAGTGGATCGTTTCACTACAGGCCAGGACCTTGCAGAAGTCCATCATGAGGCTGAGACTGAAATTCTGTCATGCTAGTTGTTCTATATTGAATAGCTGCGCACTGCATAATCTATCTGGCATGGAATCACCGAAACCTCGGGTGGTTCAGTCTAAGCTTATGAATCTCCATGTATGACCATCTGATACCTTCAATACAGCTGCCATGCTGACAGCCGAGCTGAACTAACGTTAGCAGACTAGCACCGAGGTCGTCGTCCTGTCATCTGCTAGCTCAGGCGCGCACGTAGACTCTGCCAATCTGATTGGAGTAGGAATCAATCGTCCACTTGGCACTCCTGAGCTAAGTGCTAATTTCTCCCCCTCCCCACATTGTCAAACCGCTGTTGGATGATTATACGACACCTCCAGATTACATACACAATGGGTTCATACCATGCACCGGGCATATGGTATACTAATGCCCTGCCCCTGGCAAATCATCCGATCAAAAGCCAAGATCAGGGGCCTCGAACCAGACCACCGGTAACAATAAGTTCCACGCATCCTCCCTCCCGCTCGTTTGTTGGACTGTTGAATCACCTTGCAGATCTACGTTACAATGTCTGAGGGACTGGGTCAAGTCGTAGGTTTGGACCAACACTGGGGTGCACCGGTATTAACTCCGTCTTAGATCTCATGGTACATTTGTACCATCGTCGCCTGTGTCTTTCTCATCCTTCGTATGTGGGTTCGCGTCCGCAAACTTGGATTCATTGCCCTTGACGATGGCTTCATTATCCTGGCAGCTGTTTGTCTGATAGGCGATCTCATCATCCAGCAGCACATGTGGAATCTTGGCATGGCCGATATTGGTAACGCTACCACGGAGCACTTTATCAAGATCATGAAGGTGAGCTTGCATTTCCTGCCTTGAGCATGATGAATTGTACAGCTAACGTGGTGATGAAGATGATTGTCCCTGGATCGATCCTTTACGTGACATCGTTGTGGGCTATCAAAGTAGCCTTGATTCTGTTCTACAAGCGACTTGCTGCCCCGGGAACAAAGCTACAGATTATCTACAATGTTACGTTGGGCCTTCTGGCAATCTTCTGGCTCACTATCTTTTTCCACATTATTTTCCAATGCTTTCCTCATGATAAGAGATGGTCGCAAGACCCTGAGTGTCAGTTCACTATTCCCAATCGACAGGAGTTAAGCTGAAACAAAATGCAGACCAATGCGATCCAAAGGAAGGAGAGATCAATTACTGGCTGACTGTTCTACGTAAGCGATATTGAAAACTCGGAGAGTCTTGTTGGGTAGTACTGACTGTGAAACAGTAAACATCGGCACCGATATCGTCAGTAAGTACAAGGAATTGCGTTCTTTATAGTGTCCTAGCTAACAACTCTTAGCCATCAGTTTGCCCATAGCCATGGTTCTTCAGCTCCAGATGAAGACGAAGCAAAAGATTGGAGTGGCAGCCATCTTTGGACTCGGTTTCTTGGTGGTGATTGCAAGCGGTACGTTGGTCGAGCTCTAGATGAGAAGTATGCTAACAATCCAAGTCATCCGAGCCTACTACTCGAAAAGAAACGAGACTATGCTGACATGCACTGTCTCAATGATCGAAACATCTGTTGCCATCATCGCCACTTGCTTGCCTCGTATGTAGCCTTGATCCATCCCCTCCACAGACATGACAAGTACTGACATGCCATCTCCCAGCGCTACGAACACTGTTCCTGGGACAACTGTCATCAGCACGAACAGGCTCTAACTACGGGCGATACGAACTCTCTTCAGCTGGTCAGAACCGTACTCGACGGACGAACCAGAGTCGAATTGTCACCAACGTCATGGGCGGTACGCAGAACATGGACAATGACTCGCAGGATGAGCTGTTCAAGGAGCCAGCCCAGTCGATAGCAGGAAGAAGCGCAGCCAGCAACAAAGCCCCTGGTATTACAGTGAACACTACGGTTCACATGCGTCATAGCACCGAGAATGATTCTCGGATATCACAGGCAAGGCTTGATGATGGCTTTGCCTAAACGACATTTTACAAAATTATTTGGTAATAATTATAATTGAACTATATTAAACTTTCGAATACTCTGCTTGACTAAGCCTGACTTCGTTAAGCTTTCGAGTCAACCACGGCAGCCTCTTCCTCTTTCAGCTGACACGTCGATATAACCAACAACTGAGCTCATGCAACCAATAGTTACATGGACTTATCTGCAGCGTGTAGAAGGGTCAAATTCAGCATAAAACTACATTATATAAATATTCACATAAATGGCCCTCACTTCTTCAGCCCAGCCAAGATAACATCCGCAGCCTTCTCTGCCGCCATATATGTTGACACAGCGGTGAAAGTACCGGGAATGCGTGGGTAGACTGAAGCATCGACAACTCGGAGACCTGCAACACCGCGCACACGGAAGCTGGAGTCGAGGACCGCCATGGGGTCGTTGTCAGCACCGATAGGGCAAGTAGAAGATGCATGGTGGCCCCAAGCAACGTCCTTGATGTACGTCTCAATGTCCTTCTGTGACTTCACATCAGGGCCAGGGAGGACCTCAGTAATGTTGACGTCCTGGCTGGCAAATGCTGTGCGAGTGAGCTCGACAGCCTCATACAAGGCCTGGAGATCAAGCGAAGAGTCGCCATTTCCAGTGTCGAAGTAGTTGAAAGTGATCTTGGGCATGTCCAGAGGGTTGGCTGAGCTCAGCAAGACGTTGCCAGCGGTGTTGCGAGGATGGGCCTTGAGGATAGCCCAACTGAACCAGTCGTGCTCGATGGTTGCATTGACGGCGTAGCCAGGGAAGTATCCTCTAAAGTTGACAGGGCCACCGAAGGCAAAGATGTCAAAGTTATCGTTGTCGGCGGTACTGCTTTGGTAGTACATGGCCGCAGCGAGCCCCGAAGAAGAGTAAATACCATGATCACCATCAACAGGGCTTCTCCATTTATCAAGGCAAGCGTCTTTGTCAGTGAACAAGCCAAAGGTACAGCCGTCCAGGGCAGAAAAGTTCTTAGGCGCGTTGCCCTGGACACTGATCTCGTAGTGGTCCTGCAGGTTGGTTCCAACACCAGGGAGGTTGGAGATGACCGGAATACCAAACTTCCTCAGCTCTTGGGCAGGTCCAATGCCGCTAAGCTTGAGAATCTGGGGAGTGTTGTACACACCACCAGCAACAATAACCTCGCGAGATGCCTTGGCACTACCTGGCTTTCCAGCGGCACCGGTAGACAGAGGGCTGGCCTTGTACAAGTGCTTGCCGTCGAGGAACTGGACGCCTGTAGCTCGTGGTGTTTTGGACTTGTCAAAAGTGACCTTGGTCACGTAGCTGTTGGTGCGGACATCGAGAGGATACTTCTTGGTTCCATTCTCGAACTTGGCATCCCTAACAGCAAGAATGAGCTCTCTGGGTCCAATGCGGCTAGCATCGCGTGTAGACAAGGGGATTTGGTAGTAGCCAGGTCCCTGGTCACGACTCTTGGTGTCGGCGTTGGCATCACCGGCAATGAGGTCGTCCATGGTTATGTTGGTACCGGACATCTCAGACAGAGCAACGGCACCTCCACTGAGGACGCTGAGGAGCTGAGCATCGTTGAGGGGAATACTGAGAGGGGCATTCTCAGTGCTGAGCCAGCCATCATAGCCGTGGCCCGGCTGACCTGCGGGCAAGTGATGGTTGTCTTCCGCTTTGACAAAGTACTTGCGCATGTTCTCGGCTGCCCATGACTCATCGCCAGTGAGCGAGGCAATATAGTCAAAGTCAGACTGATGAGGGTAGACAGCAATGAGTGCGTTGTGGGCTGTACATCCTCCTAGGGCTTGAGTTCGAGGATACAAAGTTCCCTTGACTTTAGAGCCGGCTGGAGGGTTGAGGCCAGTATATTCGCCATTGGGTGTGTCGTATGTGGTTTTGAAGTCGCGTGCTTGTCGCTTGTCGTCGGCGTAGTGGTGGACGTAGAAGTTCCACGAGATTTCAGGATCTTCAGATGCGTTGGCCGAGTAGGCAGGGACAGTGTAGTTGACCGAGTTGAAGTCATCGCCAGCCTCGATGAGAAGTGTTTTGTGGCCAGCCAAGGCTAGACGAGCGGCCAATGGGCCACCTCCAGCTCCAGAGCCTACGACGATATACTCATAGCCGTCTAGCGCCACGGCGCATGCTGAAGCCGTCCAGGTGAGGAGGCTTAGGAGGGATGATTGCCTCATGGTAGATGAGATTAAAGAGTGACGGGGGAATCTGTAAAGACTGAATAAGAGGGCGTAAAGAACGAAGTCGAACAACCGCTGACTTTCAGTCTCTGGAGGCCATTCACATGGCTCTTATAAGTCGTTTCCCCCCTGTGTCAAGTTCCTCTCACCAATGCCCGATGTAGGTAAGCAAGGCCCCCATGCTCTTACACTCCTCTACTATGAATGCTTTTGTATGATACAGTAACATAGACTGACGGACATTGGGCCAATTCGAGCATGTCCTTTTGCTAAGCAACAAAGTAATCAGTTGTTTAAGCGTTGAATGCTCTAATGATGAAGATGCGCTACCGGGAACTAGGATATCCGCGAGACACCCCCGATTTAATGATCCACCTTGGCAATGCACACGGTTACTATGAATGACACGGTAGTAGGACATCTTTACCTTGCGTAGCTAGACTCCTCCAGCGGACATGGGCATCTAACTTCCAGGGTCAACTTAGCCTCGGCCCAAGATACCGAAGCAGGGGTTATCTCCAACGGCTTGTTCGAGACTGGGTATAGCGTAGCCTTGGAGATGGACGACTACTGAACCCCTGCATTAGTTCGACGTTGCGAATAGCCCGTTAAGGAAGGTTCCAAAACAAGATGAATATGCTTGCTATAGCCGAGACCTTTATACCTCCATGAACTCATGCGCATCTCAGGCAATACAACTGAGATGTAACATCGCGGCGCCAGCACCGCATCTAGCCAAGCCTCGGACCTACTAATTATAGCTACAAGCTGGCTTTGCATTTGCTCACAATTGCTCTATTGACTCAGCAACTAGTTGCAAGCAGCGTTGACCTATAATTTACAACTACCGTATCCTAGGTTGGGCTGGCACTTTGCGTTATTTTGCTGGTTGCCTTCGTATGCCGCTAGTTCTTGAACGAACGCTTCCCACGCTTCATCGAAGACGATCGGTGCCGAGACGTAGTCCTTCTCTTCTCTTGGTCCTCCTCCATGTGCTGCAACATGACCGGCACAATGGCCTCAAATGCTTCAGCAGTGTCATGGGCGAAGTATTTGGGAGCGATGAAGCCGTGCAATGCATACCAGTCGATATGTGCCTGCACGCAGATGCTCTCAAACATATCAACTATGTGTCCGTCTATGCCGTGGCACTTGGCTGCGTCGTATGCCATTCTTTGACTGGTAGCTTCGATCAAGGCACCTCGTCAGATAACCCATTAGCCTGTGAAGATTAAGTATTTCTAGGACTCACTGATGCAAGTGACGAGAACGTCGGCTTCGGCCGTTGCACCTCCGGCAGATATCAGAGCTATGTCTGACATCTTATTGTAACCAAAGAGGCCCTGCCAACCGCCACGCTCATAAATATCAATCATTCTTCGGCTTGCGTGGTAGACTCCTGCTTTTTAGATCGTTGCAAACCAGTGCTGAATGTGGAAGAGTTGCTTTGACTCTAAAAACTTATCCACGGTCTACTTACCATAGCTGTCGAGAATGATCCCATATACCCAGCCCTGGACAATGGGCCGTTTCTGCGTACTGAAATCCAGTATGGGTATTCGTAATGCTGGATCCCTTCCTGCAGTATTGTGTCTTTGGCTGTACTGGCCATGATATAGGCATACATTTTGCTGCTACACTGCGAGGGGTAAAGAGGTCAAAGCTACCGTCGAAGTGCAATGTTGCTGTAGTCCCGAGGTTTCGGGCGTCCAAGCCATGCCCGATCTCTGTCAACATAACTACTCACAGCACTCGAAGCTTACGAGCTTGCTGATGAGTGTGGAAAGCTCAGGGCGCCTCCTGCTAAACATACCCAAGGTGCCAAGGCAGAGGTTCAGATGAACAGAAACAATTGCCCAAGTGCCGTCTTTTGTCGAAATTACTTATGAACTCAATGTTAGCAGGGTACAATGTAAAATGACCTGATGCCAAGTTGTGCATACTGTCCTGATGAAGATCCCAGAAATTCGGCGTCAAGTTTCGGATGTCGTACTCGACAAGACCTTAGGTGAAACTGACTGTCAGCCAAAAGCCATATCGTTCATCAGACTTGGAGTTCTCTTGAAAATGAGCGGCTCTGTTGGCGAATTGACCGGATCCTTGCATACCGCAATGCCACATCTGCCGATGTACTGACATCGTCTCGAACATCGTCCTTCCACAGACTGTTGAAGGAGTTCTTGCATAGATGGCACTTTTGTCTCTGGATAGCTTTTCGAGGAAAACTTGTAAGACTTGATCGGGGAGTAAAACAGATGAGACTTGAGTAGGATGAAAGGTCTGAGCCTCAATGTGGCCGCATCAGTTGGGGGTCCTGTCTGACAAATAAATAACAAGTTTACTCCCATCTTGACTGAGCCATGCATGTGGATATGTGTTCTTTGTTAAAGTAAGAAACCGCATCATCAGTTTAGTTAAATTAGTCAGTCATTGCACTATTCGCGATCAGCAAAATCAGTCGCAAGTAGAATCCGCTAGTTAATGGCTTGCTATTGCTCAGATCTCACCCGAAGCAAGAATGTATTACAGTCGCTGTTAAGGTCTTGCTGATATCTCGACGTATTATCACGAGGTCTTAGCGCTTGGTATGGATCGTCTAAAAGCTGTTTCTACTTCATTATCCTGTAAAATTGTCTATATCCTCAGCCCCAACAAAGTTCTTGTACAGCGAGTACATCAAACCGCCATGTAGTCATTATTTAACTCTGGTCATATCACTAGTCATAGGCAGCCAGTACGCCCTCAAGCTCCGCTTTAGTCACTGGCACAACACTTCCATGGCGTGGACTCGTAGGCAAGCTGTAGTTCTGAGAAACCTTCCAGTCTGGGTTGGCAATATCAGTCGTCTCAAGGGGTATGTATCCACGTCCAGCAAACTCATCGACGAACAGATAGAACTTTTGGCCGTGGACGTCGTCGGGGTTGGACTTGAAAATGGAGGGGCCCTCAACCACGTCGAGACCAGCATTTGTACCAATACAACTCGTCACGTAGGTCCAACCATCTTGGCCAGCACGTAGCTTGGGTGAGCTCTCCTGTATGATGTCGATGCACTCATCGCCTGATACCCCGCCAAAGTCCTTTGTGAAGCGATGGTACGTATCCCCCTCCTTCAGAACGGTCGTATCGATCCGGTCATTGGAGTCTTGCCAGACGACGGGCTCGCTGAAGGTGATGAAGTCACTGGTGGTGGCGTACATGATGCGAGCAAAAGTCTCGACCTCGTGGTTTGGGTCGTCTTCCGAATATAGCCGAGAAGCCCAGTAGACGACATATTTGCCGATTGATTCGTCATAGTACGCCTCGGGTGCCCAGGTCATACCGGCTGTTGGGAGGGAGACGAGGGTGTGTCGCTGCTCAGACCAGTTGACCAGGTCAGTGCTCTCCCAGATCTCGAGATATAAGCTTCCGAATCGTAGAGCACGTTCCCAGCCAATATCGTTGATCTTGAGGTCTGTAGCAATCAGGAAGAACCTGTCTCCTTCGTGAGACCGCATCAAGAAAGGATCACGGAGTCCTCCGGTGCCCTTGGACGACGTGAGGATTGGCTTGCCGTCGTTCAATTCCTTCCAAGAAAGAGCATTGTTGCCGTTGCTGGCAGCGAGGAAAATGCTCTCTCCGTTGTTGTCATCTCCAACAAAGTAAGCAAAGACGTAGCCAGCCGCGGCATCGGTAGAGTTGTTGGTGAGGTCGGAGGAGGTCACAGGCTTGGCGAGAGTTCTAGAAGCCAAAGCCAAAGCATACGTGGTAAAAGCAGTAAGGAACCGCATGATTGGTTTGTGCTGTCTGTTGCTATCAACCAATGCGTGGCAGAATATGATTGAGTTAGTTACTCCGTGTAAAGCAAGACAAGAAAACAGCTCTTGGTCTTGTATAGCCGCAACCACCAGGACGGTTTATATACGTATGATTCACGTCAGTGCCCTGATTTAAGCTTATTCTTGCGGACATCCATCTCTCGTAACTGCATCCAAGTCAACGGGACCAAAATGCAGATCCCAGTAAGCGGCCCAATCGAGAACCCCTGTCCCTCGAATCTTGCGGGGAGATGTTCCAAACGTGGAGATATATGCCGATCTCGTGAACAGTGAAGCTTGAGCCAAGTCTGGTCCTTGAGATCCAATTGATGCGCATAACGAGTCCTAGTTTAAAGCGTTGTCGATGTGGGTTATCGTTCACCGCACTGCCGCGGCAGCACGAAACACACGGTATGATTATCCCGGCTGCTGTTTACCAGATGTTTTCTTGTCATATGATGTATCATTGTGGCTGGAGGCCCATGGAGAACGTGACAGCGGCCGTTTAGATATTCATTTTGGGCTGACATGAATTGTTCTTCAGCCCCAATTTGCACATGCATGCCTCTTCAAGATTCCAATTGCAAATCGACTTCAATTGGGCCTTCTCTCTTTGGTAATTCTGTTTTTAAGAAGAATATTGCTACCTATTAAACTATTAATAATAGAAGTGCCTGGAATACCAGACAGGTCTTGATTTCCTGACCCTTTGCAGCTGAAATCACATATACCCACTGCACTATCGTGGTTTGCCTTCTTGACGTTAGACTTGGCTCGAGGTTTAATAACAGTATTGTCATTCGATGGCATTTGTTTGCGTTTCGTACTTTATATCTCTCTTCCCTCAGGGGCTCAACATTGGGGCGGCTGAAGGGTTCAGACGCGGCTGGACCATGCCACCTCGACCGCCTTTGATTGCTGGCCATACGGAATCGACAGAAGTGATTTTCATGACGTGGGCCACATCCTCAAGGCTCATATTCTCAACTGACCAGCCCCTTACCTTGTTGTCTCGTACTTGAGTTTCTCGAAGCTTGTCATTCAGCAAAGCTTTAAGAGAGCGGTCGGTTGCGGCGCATTCTTCTTGATTCTCTCCATCAACAGGGTAAATCGAGTATCGTCCTTCAAAAAACCCTCTGCCCTTGTTTGAGTTCGGCCCAATCACTCGCATTATGTTCTCGTTATCATTTAGCCTCTCAACCTCGCTTGGCAAGGCCTCGACCGTCCACACTCTGGCTTGGTCGTCGCCTGGTATGCAAGGCTGGAGGTTCTTGCCTTGGAGGGCTGATCTCATGAAGTCGACAGTTGCAGAAACATCGATGGCCTGGTGAAGGAACACGGTGTGCATCGCTTCCACATTCCTGTTGCACCTCCGAGGCCCTCTTCCGATTCGTTTTCTTACACGTCGTATGTTCTGGTTCTCACTCAGCCTCTCAGCTTCGCTTCGTGATGCTTCAACAGTCTACATCCTGGGTTGCTCATCGTCCTCAAAGGTAGGATAGATATTTTCACTCTCCAAAGTTGCTCTCACGAAGTCGATGGTTGCAGGAACATCGACTTCCTCGTGAATGTATACGGTATAATGGCGTTTGCGAGACTCAGTGGCACTTCCAAATGCGGGATTCACGTCAGCAGTGCTGAAACAAAGATGAGAAAGATGAAAAGAGATAACACGTGTAGTTTATGTTTCCAGGCCTCTTTATCTAGATGTTTTCGTCCTCAACTGGAACATACCTAGATTGTGCTTCTTGGCTGGACGACATGATTGTCACAAGACTAGCCGATATAGATGTCTTGTTCGGTTGGATTACCTTGGCAACTTGCGATGACTTGCTGGAGTAGCGTAAGTGTGACAAGTTCAAGCAGACTTGGACAGTTGTCAAGGAAAAGAAACACAGCTTCGATCTGTCTACCCCACGTTTGGGTTTATATCCGTAGTGACGTAGACTATGTCCAAGGTTTAGCTCGGTACATATGCTTTCGGGTGCTACACGGACAATTGGGAACTAACTTTTAGTACACTCTACCTCGTTACATTACTTGTTGTTCGAACACGCTACCTGCTTAGCCAAAGACTAATATTATTTTGAAACCTTCACGTTCGCCAGACTCATACGAATATTATAACGCTCGACATCATGACAGCCGCAATAGCAATAGTCGGTTCGAATCGTGACCTGCTCGCTTTGCTCCCATATCCAACGTTGGATGAATCATTCCCAAACCCCACCGTCCGCAACCACGAAGGCTCAGAAGCATTGAGGCTCAGATGGTCAGAGTGATAGGCATCGATAGCTCCTGAAAAGCGGACTTGAATGAAACCGTGTGCACCTGGACTGCCTATAGTAGGCTCTCCCATGATTGAACGGTTGGACTGCACGTACGGGTTCGCATAGAAGATGCCGTCTAGTGTCAGATTGGCCGTCTTGTCGTCGAACTGTATACTGACGTTGGGGTATCGGAAGTCGTCCCAGTCCTCCGTGTTCCACCACTCAGTGAGGCTTATGCCCACGGCGTAGTCGTTGGTCAGGTACGAGATGTTACATACGGGCAAAGTGAAATTGCTGCCAAGGCTTGAGGCGTCACGCGCATTCTCCATTGACCCGCTGAGGTTGTAGGCTCCCTCGTTAGTTTGCCTAGTCGTGAAGTTGAAGCTATCAGGGCTTGGTGTTTCCGGGCGCCAGTATCTATTGGGCGATGGACTGGTCACAAGTTAGGTTGGTAAAACAGTTAGATTCAGGAGATCGTGGGTTGACTGACTTGGTCGACAGAACTGGGTATGATAGGTTGTTACGCTGATAGAGTAGATCAGAACCAATCGACGAGATGTTGAATGGTGGCGAGGTTTGCGGTATCAACGTTAGCCAAAGATTGACCGAGTTGCTTCCGGAATTCCAAGGGCCTCGCTCAAGGATGCTCAGGATAGCATCAAACTTGACGATAGATGTGTAGTTTTCCAGCTTGGAGCACATGGGTGAGTCAAGCGTGTCCCCGTAGACCGGTCTCAGTTCTACCTCTGCCGTGCCGTTGTAGTATCTATCATTCGTTATTTATGTCATCAGTCGCTTCTGAATCGATTGCACTTACGAGCCGACCCATGCATAGAATCCGCCTAGGCCAGTGACATTGCTTGGACGAAAATTGGAGGAGGCATCGTAATCTTCATCGTCGCTGGCGAAAGCAAAAGTTAAGAGATGGCATAGAATCATGTGCACTTGCACGACGCGTACAAGGGGTAGCAACATCTTGATTTGCCGTGATGCTGCAATACTTAAATCGATACTGAACCGTTTGGTGAGGAAAAGAGCAGATTATCCAGCATCAAGCCTTTAACAGAGAGTCGTCTCCTTTAACGACGCCGCACTTGGCAAGCTTGGCAAGGTTCCGTCTGATCCAGCTCTTCTTTCTTATAACCAATCACCTTCTTCATTTCCATGAACACTCACTCTTGGCATGTATTAGCCTCTCCGCTTTGCTAACCGATGGGGTGGTATCCATGCGGAATACAGGGCGAGGACTGGAGCGTCTAGTAGACGGAAATAGCGGTAATTACTTCAAATTCTCGAAAGACATAAAGACCATAATTCAGGAGCATTTAGAGAACCTAAAACCTAAGCAATCCGCCCCGCGATTCTTCCTCTCGTGTTGAGCTGATGTCAGACAAGTACAATAGCCTTGGGCACTTGGATAGCTAACGTACACGCTTACGGTGCTAAGGATTCTATAAGAAAGAATGTGTAAGAACGATTGCCGCGTTACCACCACACACCGGAACTAGGTGCTACTTCCTGCGTGCCTAGCCCATCAATTACTGGGTTACGTCTAAGCTCCAGCTGTTCCGACGCTATCCTGGCCTCTTCACGTGCCCTCCATTGGTCCCAATGGCGTGTATGTTCTCTGAATGAGGATGGGAAACGGTCTAGGCAGGGGCACGCTTCCAAAAGTTCATCAATATCCGAGTCCTTGGCATGGGATGAAAGTTGTATAGAGAGGGCGTTCAACTTTGTTGCTGTTTTACAGCTTCGCAGCACAGGTCTTCCCAGACGAGGGGATCCGAGTTCAAGGTGTTGCAGCGTTGACGAGTGAGACTCAATCATTGAGGCAACAGCCAGGTGTATCTCACCTGGTGCTTCCTCTTGAGAGGGATCGTCGTCCCAGGCCTCCAGGCCACTGATAACGATGCGG
Organism: Fusarium sp. NRRL 66739; assembly: GCA_021655895.1. Classification (NCBI taxonomy): domain Eukaryota; kingdom Fungi; phylum Ascomycota; class Sordariomycetes; order Hypocreales; family Nectriaceae; genus Fusarium; species Fusarium sp. NRRL 66739. The sequence continues at coordinate 19,625 of JAJJWO010000036.1, forward strand.
CGTAGCATCGAGGTTGAGCGGGCAATAGCCTTGACATCGCGGGCCAAGACGACGCAGCCGTTGCCCAAGTCCAATGTTTCCAGCACCTTCATGTGTGGCATAACCTGCGTGATCCAATCGCTAATCTCTATGATGCTCTGAATCTGAAGAGTTCGCAAGGTTGAACCCCATATCTTGCATGCAGATTCAAGCTGAGCTGTAAGACCAATGGTGCGTTTCGAGACGAAGCTCTGGAGGAAGGGAAATCGTCGAGATAGTCCCGACAACAGGTCCACCTCACTTCTTCGTGGAATACTGTAGCCGAGAGCAAGGGACGTGAGATTGGAAGAAGCCTGTGGGAGTAGCTTCTGCACGAGCCACTGGGCATGCCCACACAAGATTAGATCTGATAGTTGCCGAGCTGCGTTCTTGAACCGGGGATCCTCGAACCGAGGATCATCGCTAAACATTGTGAAGGGTTTCTCCCTGGGTTCTATGCGACCTGTGTTATCTTCGCTTTCTCCACTTTCGTCGTGTTCTTCACTGTCGTCACTGTCTTCACTGTCGTCACTTTCTTCATCATCTTGGTCGTCATCACTTGCATGCAACTCGTCTTCCGACATGCACCATAGCTGGGTCGAATAGTGGAAAGAGGTAACGCGTGGGCAAGCTTGAAGCAGAACAGCCATGTTTTGAACATCCTCGTGTGAAACATGATCATCGTCTCTCGTGTCGTCGTTGCAACGCTGAACAAGTAACTGGGAGAGGTTGGGACAGGCGCGAGCGATACTGATCAGTAGTTTGCCGTTTTCGCCCCTGCATAGCCAAAGAAGTCTAAGCGAACGGACAAGAGCTCCTCGGGCAGGCTCAACCACAAGGCTGAACAGGAACTTCCATTGTATTTTGATGCTGTCGAGATCACGAGGGTGGGCGTAGAGATACGACTCTGCCAGGCCCATAAGAGCTTTGCATGAGCAAGAGAGGGCGATCAGCGTTCTCGTTCTTGATTCACAGTCGAAGTACTCGACATGACTGATAACCAATCGGTGAATTTCAAGAGGTAATCCAATGGATCTGTTGATGACTGGCTGAGATGGAGTTGGTTTGCTCGAGACAGGGTCAAAGTGCCCGATTCTGTTTGTAAATTGCACGGCTGCTTGTGCTCGACGCTGAGAATTCTGGTCGCCTGGCTTTTGTTCTGCCGTTGCTTGTATCAGCTGCGAGAGCTGTGTGAGCTCTGAGACAGCCTGAGATGTATCAGCTTGGTAAAGCGTGGGTTCCATGGTCGAGGCGAGGCAGTCGAGTGGAGAGATCTTAGCCCAATGTTTTTCCAATGGATCTGGTTAGGTCGATTGCGTCACGTGAAACTCTTTTTCCTATGAGCGGGACATCAAGGTTCCAGGAGCAACAAGGATAGAGTGAGTAACCAATAAAATAAAAATATTATCCGCATTATAGTACCACGCTAAGAATCCATACAGGTAAATGGTAAATAGGCTTGCTGGATACTACAGCAAGTGTTAAACTCTCCAGCTACTACATTCGTCAACGAAGCTGTATGATTCAAAGATTTGACCTCCAGCTGCTCCCCTCGATTTTCCTGGACAAAAGAAGCCAGTTCATCAAATGAAAGAGGCTTGTTAAAATCTCCAACAAAAGTCACGGCTGGCTTTCCACCAGCTGGGTACAGCTTGAGGGTTGGGTAGACTTCAATCCGCTCAGGGACACTGTTAGTGCTGACATCGATCTGAGCAATGGCAATCTGGTCCCCCAGCCCATTTTTGTGGTAGTGCACCGCCAGCTCTTCAAGGGTGGTATGTGACCTAGTAGTTGGTTAGGGACGGACTCTATTCAAGCGCAGATATGGGTGACATACTGTAAGCAGTAATCGCACCATGGCGTGTAGAACTCTACTAGCACATCCTTGGTGTTATCGAAAGCAACCTGCTTGAACGTCTGTCCAACCAACTCAAGAGAATGTCCTTGCTGCTTCTCTGGTACGGGTTGGGATCGGATTGCAGGCTCCAGGCTGCCGGCCAAGAAGGCCTCAACGTACTCTGTGATGTTTTGAGCACTGGCGTGAGTATTTCTCAACGTGTATTTCTCTGTCGAAACGACATCTTCGATTGCAAAACCTATTTTTGTGCCGCTAGGGAGATTCAGCGCGCCCAGTCGCTCGGGATACCTGTTTGTATCTATCGTGACAAACGTCAAGTCTGTAGCATGTCTTTGCGCCAATGGGTAAAGTGCGTCAACCACACCCTGACGATCTTCTGGAGAGGACGCAAGAATCTGGGCCAGTGGCAGCCTGGGCTAAGGAGATGGCTGTCAGCTTTGAAATCTTACATCAGAAGTTAAACGTGTCCACGTACCTTGACGAAGGTATGATAGTTTTGTGGGTGTAGCTCTCCAAACAAAGAAACCCCATGCTCCTTGATAAAAGACTTCAGTGCCTCATACTCAAAGGATCCGGTGTAGCTCTTGCGACGCTCGCCAAACGTCCTCAATAGCAGCAGGCTTGGTTGGGCCACACCCTCATCTCTTGCTCGAGAGGGACTGTGGGTGAGCGCAAAAGTATATTCGCCACGAAGCTCTTCAGCCACTTGTGAATATACTTGTATCAAGTCTTTGTCCTCGCCATCGATGTAGGCGATGATAGAGACGTAATCAGTGCGCAGATAGTCAAGATAATTGGCATCATCAAGTTCTACAACAGCTGGGCCTTGTTGTCTCTTGATGAATGAGACAAGACTGTGGTAGCCCAACGGGTTAGCAAAGCCAATTACGAGGGACGTGGGAAAGGCTACCTTGAAGTGTCTAACGCGCCGCGGTAGAGGCTGAGTTTTCCAGAGCCTCTGGAGAGTCTGACTTCTGGCACTTGTGCAACGCCGACATCATCGCACAGTTGGCCCTCGGTAGAGCAATCTACTCGTGCGAAGCGAGTCTCGGGCAAAAGAGCTGAAGCCTGCTCGAGGTGAGATCCAACTGCCTCGCATTTCTTGCAACTAGGCGTGACGAATAATATGAGAGAAATGTCTCCAGAATCCACAAGGTTAGAGAACTCTTGTGCATTAAGATCTCGGACTGAATGAGAGAAGGCAACGCTGCAGTAAGTAAGGAATATGAGTGCAAATGTGAGGAGGGACATGATGAAAGGGAAAGCCTTCTATGGCATCGGTTGTCTTGGTAGCAACTCCGAAATAGTGGGCTCAGCTCATAACGATCAAGTATCCGTACTACGTCCTCTTAAGAAACAGGCGCTGCGGCTATACGGCATGACCGTCTTCCGTTGCAAGCAGGGGCTATCGTCAAACGGATATTCGGATGCCGTTAAAGTTCAACATAGAACCCGGGCTTGGGCATCTCTGAGGCTCGGTGACCGAAAAAGGCATGAAATTAATAGTATAAAAAGTCAAATATATTGGAAACAACGGCCCTAGCGAAAAGAAGGACGGATATATATCAACTTTACCAAAAAGGCTTAAGTCTAATTGTAAGCTTTGGTCAATAGTGGGAACGGGCTTGAGAGCGACTAATTGAATAGTAGCAGGAATACCACGTGCGTGATATTAAAGTTTATCTTGTTATTTGAGTACGTAACTAATCCGTAGTAGTCTAGTATGTTGATTTGCTTCTAGAATGCGAGAGCCGGGACCTAGGAAATTAGAAGGTCTGTGAGCTGAACTAAATCTCCCGGGAGATTATACGGCGGAGACAACTTTGCCATAGCGGGTGAGATGCAAAGGTTAAATATTGCATCATATCTTGATAAACCTCTGTAGGTTTTACGTATTGTGCCTATAGCATCGAAGTTACCGCCATAGTTGTGATTTCTCCGAGAAGTAAGACGCATCGTATTCCTCAAGCTGCCGAGGTTCCGGCCCATAGCTTGAACCAAACTCTTTACCTTCATGGGTACCATGTCTGTCGAGTGCCTGAAATCGCTATTAATCATGTAAACTCTGTAGGTTTGAGCTATGGTCTAGGAACTAGGAAGTGTATTCATTTCAAAATAATTGCGTGACTAAAGAACACGAGCGCACACGCGCGATGTTTCATTGGCTCTTGACGGATCACAGTATTTTTTTCATAATTTGTGTTGCTATGTTTTACTTTACAGAAAGTCTTGATCATATCAATAAACTTTACATAGCCTGAAGGACTCATGGGTAGTCGGTGACGGTAATAGGGATGCAATCACGTTGATCATGTAGCCCACTATCGTGACTGACGGGGCGAGGCAGTTTCTTACTTTGACAAAGAACACAATTTATCCACAATTTGAGTATTATCACGTAGCCCACATGTATAAGTAGATCAGAGCCGTCCGATTCAAATCGAGACTCAACACAAACAGCTCAACCAGACATCCTCAACTCGACTTGCTCACTCAAATCATCTTATTTCAGTCATCATGAAGTTTTCCATCTTAGCCGGTGCCTCTGCCTTTGGGCTTGTTCTTGCTGCCGCTCCCCCGCCTTATTACCTCCATGCACAATACACCGACGAAATGGTCCAAGTGGGCGACCTCAACTACGAATGGGCCGTCTACAACCAAATGTACAACAACGCAGACAACCAAGGCGGCCTCAATGAGGCTACCTACAGGCAGCTTACAGACAACTGCAACGCAGGAGGTGCCGTGCCGAGCACCACTGTCACTGTTAATCTTGATGGGGAGTGGGGAACCATCCAGGGCATCTCGGGCTGGCACATGAGAGATGTGCTCATCCACAGCATGTGGCATACAATCCAGGCTATCGGTGAAAAGAACCACTTCCCCATCTACTTCGCCTGCTCTGGCTGGGGACTGGCTGGATCTACTCCCGGTAACCGCGGAGCCGCCTGCGGTAGTCTGACCAAGACGCAGTGCCCATGCGGGCAAGACATTGAGTGCCAGAGACAGGTCTGGGGCCACAAACTCCCAGCCAAAGTCCGCATGAACGTCTTTAACAGAAACGGAGGACTACGTGCCGATCAGTTCACCGTCTCATTCAGTTCTCAGACTCCCCAGGGCTCCGGCGGATGTGGAAAGGCCGGCGCTATTGGTGAAGTGCTTGCTAGCTATATCCCAATTATTGGCGGATACATTTCCAACGGTATCAAGATTGCATGCCGACAGGGAGGTTTCCCTTAGTTTCGAGGCTGAGAGATTATTTCGTTTGTCTTTTGATCAATCCCATGGGCGTTAAGACAGTGCTAGCATCAGGGGAGGGTTTACTTTCTAATTGTACAAGAGACGCGCGACTCTCGTTCTTTTCATTTGTATCATAGTGCCAGTATATAGAGTGGCTGGTAACTATTCGCTCAAGTTTAATGGGCAATAAAATGAATATTTAGACATTCAGTTTGACCCAGTGATGACTACCACGCTTATTTTCTATGGTATATAGAGATAAAAGGAAGCGACAAAAAGAACGAATACAGTTAAGACTCATAGACTAGATGTTAGAAAGCTCAGATTCAGATACAAGATTCAACCAAATTATCCAAAGTCACAATTCTGGTGGCTAATAGAACAGGGTATCTGTTGAACGGACCTGACCCTATATGACTACTACTAGTACTCTTGACCTATGAAGGGTCCCTTCACTTTTGGCCTTGTGGTTCAACAGTATCACAATCCCAACTTGAGATGTAGGGTAGGTCAAGGGAGCTGAGCGCAAAAGAACACATAACAGAGCGAAATATTGGCAGTAAAGATTGAGTGAGCATGGAACGTCAATGATATTGCACGTCATCCATTTCCTCATGGTCGAGAAATCGAGTGGTAGTTCTAACTCAGGCAATTCTACTCTGGATATGGTGTTACCTAGCCTCCAGATGACACCTGACTATGACTTTTATCGATCCTAAAACCCAGCGATTTCTTGCAAAGTATTTCTATTTGAGCCCGCCCGTGAGGAGAATATCTTGTCCTGTGAGATATCCAGTCTTTGCCATCCTGTATCTTTGTCAGCTCAAGTATCAAATATGTTCAAAAGGATGGTACTTACATTATAGCCACGTTGGCAACCTCTTGTGGCAAGCCCAATCGATGGACGGGGATACTGGCGGCAATAGCAAGGCCTGGATCAGAGGATTTGAGTTCTTCCAGGTTGGTGTCGCTCGTCCAAGTTCTACGAAACGAACCGTTAACAATCTGGGAAAAGCTGTAGCGGGTGTTTGAGGACTTACTTTGACTTGGGTGTAGGAATCATATCTGTCGCGCCAATCATGGCGGGAAGGATCTGAATCTCGTGTCAGCGATTATATATAATGCCGATGCAGCGTCTCGGTAGCTTAGCTTACTGTATTGACAGTAACTCCCTCACCAGCCAAGACTGTTGACAAGTTCTTGCCCATTGCGCTGGTAATGTTAGTAACAGGGCAAACGTTGTCAAGCAGGCTACATACCTTAGAGCGCCTTTAGTCGCAGCATAGTGACAGCCATTGATTCCACCGCCTGTGCTGGCAATGCTTCCCATAAGTATAACGCGTCCCCAACTTTGTGCCCGCATTCCAGGTAAACAGCCCTTGGTTATCACAAACTGGCTGCGTGCGTTGACCTTCATCATCTCATCCCAGTCATCCTCTGCAATATCCTTGATATCTCGTATTCGCCTGCCTAGGCCGGCATTGGCCACGAGGATAGATACCGCCTTATGCTTCGCGGCAACCGCTGCATCTTGGAAGATGTTATCAACGAGACCGCGAGTCTGCTCTCGCGAGCTAAGATCGGCTGTCACACATGGGAAGAGCTGGCCAGCGTGAGCTGACTGAAGTTCTTTTGATAAAGCCTCCACCTTGTGCTATCACCAAAGAGCCATTAGCAGTTGTAGTTCATACAGGGACTTGAGGAGACGTACTAGACTCGAGTTGGCATGGAGAACCACGTCGCAGCCTTCAGCTGCCAAAGCACGAGCAATCACCGAGCCGATACCTCCGCTACGAGCGAAAAGCTTGTTAGCCGGGGGGCAACAAAACTTGAAGAGTCCTCCGCTATCTTACCTGGCCCCAGTGACAAGGGCAAGGCGCCCTTGCAACTGGTTATCCACCTCTTGAATGTGATAAGTAGTAGGCATGGTCAGGTATCACTTGGCAATATCGTGTGGATACTAAGCAAGATACAGTAGATAGGTATCAGTGGCGGTCGTGATAAACAACCCGGGATCGGGGGGCAAGGACAATGCGCGAGATAAATAATAGACTTATCAGTAGCGTGCTTGGAGTTGGGAGGAGGAGCATTTGGTGTGGGGAAAGGTTGGAGGAGCAGACCAATTCTGACAGATTGAGGAGTCAATGCCGCGGCTCATTAGTCCGACTTCGGCTGGGGCTTCCAGAAAGAGACAAGGTGTTGCGGATCGGTCTGAGCAAGGGTTCTAGAATCACAAAGACACTGGAGTCAAGTTGATGAGGAAGATTTGTGGATATCAACACGCGGTGAGGGAATTCTGTGAAGAACCATGTTTGCATCAAGACAGTCGTTCAGAATTCAGACGAGGGTCTAAGAAAAGTAAAAAGAGCTTCAGCTGTCTTCCCCATGCTATTGCTGTGGAATAATTTTCAAGTGTTTGAATACTTCAAGATGCAGTCGACTAGTCGTTGCAGTTATTTTTAACAAGTCTAGATTTCACAGGCCATCTGAAAAAGTTTGACGCATCCTATCACATCATCTCGACAAATGATTAAACTCCAAAAATCATTATTGAAACCAATACCAAGCCTCTATGTCTAAGCTACCTTGGAACAAAACCATGCAATACAACAGTGCTATGCCTAACCCTTTATGATCGTGCAATGTCAAACTCAGCCATGTACCAGTTCTGGATAGCCTTGGTGTCTCCTGTGATGGCAACAGTGTCGTATCGCGGCCTCTGCTCCTTGGCCACTGTACCGTTGTTCACCATGCGACCAACCCACTTGCCGTGTCGTCGACCAGCCTCGATAATCTTATCAATGGCAGCAACAAACTCGGGCTCATCGCCACGAGCAGGCACGTAGCCGAGAAGGGACTGGGCAAGATCGTTGGGGCCGATGAAGAGCATATCGACACCGGGTGTGGCAGCAATCTCCTCAACGTTCTCGACACCCTCGCGGGTCTCTATTTGGATCATGGTGATGATGGTCTCGTTGGCAGACTTCATGTACTCAGGGGTGGTGAGACCGTGGCCAATGGCAGGGAAAGCAGAGCCCTGTCCACGCACGCCCTGGGGAGGGAACTTGGAAGAGGCGACAATCTGTCTAGCCTCGTCGGCGTTGTTGATCTGAGGAACCATGATGCCGTGGGCACCCGTGTCAAGGGCACGCTTGATAATGTCATGTGCGGGTCCGCGGATACGGATGATGGGAGAGACGCCCAGGGCTGAGATAGCGGCTACTGAGTTGTGCATGGAGTCATCTCCAATGTGGCCGTGCTCACAGTCGAGGATAATTCCGTCGAGACCGGTCAGGGCAACGATCTGAGCTTGGCGGACACTGGGGATGGCCACAAAGGTCATGAGGGGGTACTCCCCAGCCTTGATTTTGTTGAGGAACCTCAGGCGAGGGTTCTCGATGGTGGTGGTGAGGGCAGTGGGATAAGTCTTTTGAGTCATTGTTGCGGTTGGTTGGGTGCGTGTGTTTGAGAGTGTGTTTGTGTGATGTGCTAGTAGAGATAGTGATGAGAAATCTGGATGATGCTATTCGAAAGCCGAGAATGGTCTGACTTTTTAATTAATGTTTCTCCTGCACAAGGTTTCCGAAATATCATGCATAAATAGGTAAGTTCCGTGAAAGCATATTCTCCGCCGTGAGGCTGGGAGAGGAGGCTTATCGAGCTCCCCCCTCGCCAGCCCCACAGGGAGGAGCTCTCCCCTAGATCGATCTGCAGGGCCTCTCCTCAGGGGGCTCTCCAGGGCTCCCAGGTCCTTGGCCCGAGCCTGCAGGCCTATCCTATGCCGGCCGGCCGGTCGGTCGGTCCAGTGAGCTCCTCCTCCTCTCCACCACCAGCAGCGAGATAAGCCGGGCAGCCAATGCCCTATCGGGACGGCTTACCCCAGACCCCAGATTCTTTCTCCAACACGGCTCTCTTCCCCTGCCTCTCTCTGCCCCAGATTTTCTGGTTAAACGAGACCCGTTGTTGGCGATAAACCCCAGCAAATCAGCGTTGTTGGTAAACCGACTGCTATCATTCGTCCTGTTCCGTATCTATAGGCCATAGCGTCCTGATAGCGCTATCTCTGGCTCAGCTGTCTCGTGGGAGATTTATAGCCTCATATCCCGGCCCCAATCCACACTCGAGAAGTCCTCATCCGTCCTCACCTTCTCTTCTCTTCTCACCCCTTCAACCTCACCGGTCATCATGACAGCTGGCAACTTGGAGGGTTCTCTCAAGAAGCAGCCCTCTTCCTACGCTGAGGGCACCAGCACCTTTGCTGAGGGCACAGCCACCGCCTATCAGAGACTTCCCGAGTCTCTGTCTCACCTCAGCGAAGATGAGCTCGCTACGATGAACAAGAAGCTCGTTCGCAAGATGGACTCGATAATCTTGCCCATCATCGGCATCTTGTACATCCTCAACTACATCGATCGTCAGAATTTGGCCGCTGCAAAGCTCCACGGAATCACTGATGACTTGAACATGTCCACTCAAGACTTCGCCACTGCCATCTCGATCCTCTTCGTCGGTTACCTCCCCTTCCAGATTCCCAGCAATCTCATCATCTCGAAAATTCCTCGACCGGGAATGTATATTTGTGTTGCTGTGGTCATCTGGGGTACCATTTCTGCTTGCACTGGCGTTGTCAAGACTTATGAGCAACTTCTGGCTGTCCGAGTGGTTCTCGGTGTTGCCGAAGCTGTCTTCTTCCCTGGCGCCATCTACTACTTGTCATGCTGGTACACAAAGACCGAGCTTGGAAAGCGTATTGCCAGTCTCTACATTGCTCAGCAGGTTGGCAATGCCTTTGGTGGTCTCTTTGCTGCTGCTATCTTCCAGCTCGATGGGCGACATGGCATCCGAGGATGGCAGTGGCTTTTCATCATTGAGGGCGTGGCTACGGTTGGCATTGGTGTTATATGTGCCTTCTTCATGCCCGAGTTCCCCTACAACTCTCGCATCCTCTCTCAGCTTGAGCGAGACCTTGCCGTCTGGCGTATCGAGTCCACTGCTGGTGCAGCCGAAGGTTCGGAGAAGGAGAGCACCCTCAAGAGTTTCGGAAAGGCCTTGTCTGACCCCAAGCTTCTGCTTCTCATCATGTGCAACATGCTGTCTCAGGCTCAAGGTTCCATTGCCAACTACTTCCCTACTCTGGTCGCTTCTCTCAACTTTAACAGTACCATCAGTCTGCTTCTCACTGCCCCTCCTTACATCCTCGCTGGTGCCGTGTACTACGTTCTGATGTGGTACTCTGACCGAAAGAACACAGCCTACCCCATCATCATCGGATGCATCATTATTGCTATTGGCATGTACATCATCCCCATGACTACCCTCAACGTGCCTGCACGCTACTTCGCCATGATGATTCTTCCTTTTGCTTCAGTTGGTCCCCAGCTTGTTCTTTACAAGACCATCAACCTGCATCTGGCACGACCCGTCTCTAAGCGTGCTGCTGCCTCCGCCCTGGTCAACGCCATTGGTGGCACCTCCAACATTTGGGCTTCTTATCTTTACTACGCACCTCCTCACTTCTATGCCGCATTCGGTACTCTGATGGCCTGCGCTTTCTTGTTCCTGGGTACTATCACTCTCTACCGGTGGCTTGTCCTGCGGGAGAACAAGCGCCTGGACTCAGGTGACCCCGAGGAGATTGCTAAGGTTATCAAGGGCGGCGTTACTGAGGACATGGTTCAGCTTGGGTGGCGCTACGAGATGTACTGAGCGGGTTCGGGTTAGTTAGTACAGTAGTTGGGCGGCTTTGTTGTTTGCATAATCATGGTATATTCTGTATCTACATAGTACATGGGCTTCACAGGTGTCATTCCGACTGCAATATAATATCATGGACGCGATGCATCCCTGCACAGTTTAAACAAGCTTGATGTGATACTGTCCAACTAGAAAAAAACTTGTTGCCGACGTCCCGAGCGTCCGAGTCATGGACAAAGCCAATAATGGGGGTTACAGTAGGGTTCAGTGTTAGCGGGCCAAGAGTCCGGGTAACTAACTGTGACACGAGTCTTGGCCGATCTGTGTACTCGAGATAAGGCATGATAGACGTAGATCCACTGTCAGGCAGATAAAAAAAGACGAGATGAGATAAGTGATGGAAAATGACGCGTATATCATCAGCCTCACGGATTGTAAATGCCCATCCATTATGTTATCGGCCGAGGACCCGTTGCAATGTAACCAGGGTACTCCGAGAGACTAAAACCACGTGACACTAATACAAGGATGGTAAAAACTGACCTTCCAAAAGAGGAATCATTTGTCTGGGGTTGATCTATCGAGCCCGCGGGGGTCTCAGCTAGCAATGGATGGATGGATATCTCCGCTACGCTACCTTCTTTCTCCGCACTTTTGCAACCGTAACCAACGAAACCACCCAGACACGAGAGAAAATGGCCTCGACCAGCACCGCCAGCATCGTCGTTGCCTCTGCCTCGCCCATGTCCCCTGCGGCAGCCGCAGCAACAGAGCGGAAACCCTCCTATCAGCCCTTCCAGTGTCAGGTCTGCTCCAGTCGCTTCACCCGCCACGAGAACCTCAAGCGGCATGCGGCGCTGCACACGCGCTCCTCGAGCGAGGCCTCGTTGGTCTGCCATCTCTGCTCTGCCACCTTCTCGCGTCCTGATCTGCGCCATCGCCACATGAAGCGGAAACACATGGAGCAGATGGAGAAGGGCTCAGGCTCAGGCTCAAAGGGGAAGAGGCAGAGAGGAGACCTGCAGGCGCCTACGCCGCCCTCGCAGGGGGGTGACGACGGAGATAGAGATCAGCCTCATGCGGACAAGGCTGCTTCAACCTCGCCGTCGCAGAGCCATCAGGGCGACCTCGATATGGAGACTGGCATGTGGCTTGGCCATCATCAAGACGATGAAGCAGAAGCCGTCACTCTTTCTACCTCTACCAGTTTGCCTACAATGTCCACCTCGTTGCCATCACAGACTACCCTGGCATCAACCGTCCAAGGCCAGACAGATCTCCCCTTACTCGGAGTCGACTTTCTAGAGCCCTCCCTCAACTCTCCTCTACATCACCACCTATCCACGTCCCAGCCTCCGCCCTTTGGCGCCAACCTACTCAGCTTCAGCTTCGATCAAGGCAGTCCAGAGAGGTTTTCACTCGATCTTATGCAGGGCCAAAATGACTGGTACCCATCCAACGCCCAAATCTCACACGGATGCCAACTATACTTCGATCACGTCTCAGGCTTTCTTCCCTTCCTTCATCAGCCAACCTTTGATCCCTCCCAAGTCGCCAGTCACTTACTCCTCAGCATGCTTTGTCTCGCATATCAGTACGGCCAAGATCCAGAATGCAATGGCCAGCAAGGATCAGGCGTGGGCTTGTCTGAGCGATGCTTCCATCGCGCCCGTGCTTTGCTTGCCGGGGACCAAGATAGCACAGACGACACGACACACAACCTGTCGGTCGTCCAAGCATACCTATTACTCGAGACCTATGCCATGATGTATCTTTGCGGGAACCACTCGACGTATGGCCTCAGGACACACACCAAGATGATCTCTCTCGCTCGATCCAGCGGATTGTCACAGCCAATTCTGGCAGAGCCAGCAGCGACTGCAGATCTGGACTCGCTGTGGCACACATTCATCAAGACCGAGTCACATAAGAGGACGCTTTTCGCTGCCCATCAGATAGACACGCTGTGGTATCAGTTCCTCTCAATACCTCGCCAATTCTCACACCTCGAGATCAAGCACGAGCTACCGTGCCCAGAGGACCATTGGACAGCGACTTCATCGGCTGAATGGGCGCATAGAAAGCTGATTTCCGGCATGTCCGGCTCACCAGTTCAATATCCAGACGCCGTTCGACGCTTTTTATCATCAGCCGCAGACTTTAGCTCGCTTCCCGCCTTCGATCCATACGGCGCCATCAACATCACGCATTTCCTCGTCTCGAGCGCACAAGAGATTTCTGGCTGGTGCACCATGACAGGAATGCTCAGCACAGAAAGGCTGGAGCCTCTTCGCTCATCACTTCTTGCTCTCGGTCCTTTTATCCGCTCGGGTTCGGAACCGTCCGGGCCGTCGCATAGGGCATTGTGTGAAGCCACATGGGAGTCTGCTATGATCGAGGTGCAGATATGGTCGCCGTCACATACAGGGGGGATCGTAGGAGGGAGCATGGACGCGGTGCTGCAGCAGTTGACGTATCTGGCGCCATCGTGTGAATTCCTGTGCGAGTCAGATACTGCAAAGACCATCCAGCCACACGTTGACTGGTTTCTGCGCTATCTCGATTCCACCCTCTATCCAGACTCAGAGGCCCCGTGGATCATGTTGTATGCTTTCAAGGCGTTTATGATTGCTTGGCAGCTCGTTCAGGGAAGTATGCTTGGTTCGATGCAGGCCGTGGGCGTGCAAGACGGAGATGCTGAGGGTGCTTTGGAGTGGGCGAGAAAGGTCTTTGGGCGAAGACAACGGTGGCAGCTTGGAAAGATCATCATGACATGTTTGGACACGCTTGAGAAATGACGTGACTCTGTATGATAGGATAGGACTAAGAAATTCAAGATATCCCTCATTTTGTGCCCGCAGCTTTTTTATAAATTTCAACCCCAAGGACGTGTGCGGAGCTCGCCGAAATGGGTTGGAGTAACGAGACCCTCGTCATATGGAAATACCAAAATAGTGGCCTGATGGACCATGACAGGTACAGTCAGTATTATGCATGCCAAGCAGGGTATTGGTACGGTTCTATGCCAAGATGGGTAGCTCATAGACCCTATGCGCGCCTCTTGAGAGCTCTGCCTTGACTAGCTACGGTAGCATTGCCACATTTCAGCACCAGGCACATTGGACTAAGTTGTTTCTTGTCATTATTTCTATAGTTTTCTAGATGCCCATGCATCCAATTCCTTTTTAAGCCTGCGCAATGCACTCGATCTCGATAACGGTGCCATCACCAGGGGGGAGAGCCTGGAGGCACGAGCGAGAAGGCATGGGCTTGGGCAGAAACTCAATGTAGACCTCGTTCATGGCAGCAAAGTCCTTCATGTCGGCGAGGTAGACGTTGTACTTGACGACCTGCTCGAGGGAAGAGCCGGAGAGCTCAAGAACCTCCTTGAGGTTCTGGAGAACGGTCCTCTGTTGAAGTTCCGGTTAGTGACTGACCAAGAGAATAGTCAAGACTGGTGGCTTACTGTTGCTTGCTTAATCTCGCCAGTGGCAGTCTGGCCGGCACAGAAGACTAGACCGGGGACCTTGGTAGCCGGGCCTACGAAACATTGTTAGTGAGGTTGTCAGGGTTGAGCATGTTGGAGTCGTTGACTGACAGTTGTGGGGCTTGGGAGGGAACTTCTCGCTGGAAATGAGTTGGCGGGACATGGTTGCTGATGGGATGAGGTGAGAAGTAAGAAGGATGGTACGATGATGGTGTCTTTGTGTGGATGATTGGATTGTGATGATGAGTAGAGAGTTGTTCCCTTGTCTAGAACGTCCCTTTTTTAAGCTTGAACGATCTCTCTACCGACCGACCGGCTCCGCTGCTTATCTCGGAGGAGCTCAGGGTGCTCAACAACTCCAACTGCGCATGCATACGGTATCTGGGCGTTCTCCAATTTTTAGTATGGAGGAGCTCCTCCCATATCCACGCCACCACCCCAGACTACTCCACGATCTTGTCCTCCTGCGCTAATCCTAATCTAGCACTTATCTAGATGATCATACGCTCCAGCAAGTTGGTCGAGATTCTGGAGGAGCTAAGATTGCGGAGAGCATCGTACCATGTGGAGGAGGAGGGAAAAGGACTCGGTGCAGCTGACGGATGTCACGGCCGGAGTAGATGGCCTTGCTACTCGCGCAAGAGACCGAGTCTAACATCATCTCCGGGTGTTGCTATGGCGGAGCTCGACTAGGCAAGCCCATTGGGACTTGCAAAGTCCGTCTGGCCATACATGTATAAGAGTAGAGCGAACAACCATTTTAGCTCCAGTATCAATCCCACTACGAAAACAACTATCTATCTAGATACAATACAAGCCTCTTCACAACTTGTATTTTTTCTTCCATCTCCATTTCCAACATGTCACCAGCCGCCCCCTTTAACCCTCCCGCAGCCGACCTGCCAGGCAAGCCTGAGGTCCCTGAGTGGATTCCCCCGCCTGTGACTCAGGAGAAGGAGAACTTTGCTGAGCTCACATCTATCGACCTGTCGCTGCTCGACTCTGAAGATCCTGCTGTCGTTGAGGACTTGGTCAACCAGGTCAAGCGAGCCATACGTGAGGATGGCTTTCTGTTTCTCGAGAACTATGGCATTTCGATAGAACAGGTAAGGCTCATTGACGGCCAAGCAAGGCAAGGGTCATAGCTAATCTTGTCTCTTCCGATAGCTCCACCGCCAATTTGCTATTGCTCAGTACATGTTCCGCAACATTCCCGACGAGGACAAGGAGCGTCTTCTCTTCAATCCCGATAAGACTGGTGTCTGGTCTGGCTACAAGCACCCCTATGGCTTCAAGGTAAGCAGGCAGCCCACCTACCCAACGCAGTCCAACGAATATACTGACTTCCTCCTCCAACAGCGTCACCGAGGCCCCCCCGATGGCATCGAGCAGTTCAACTGGTACCGTCCCGACTGGGAGGACATCAACAGAACCCCCAACTGCCTCCACCCCTTCATGGACGAGATCGAGGCCTTTGCCAACTACCTCACCCAGTCCGTCAACCGCCGTCTCCTAACACTCTTCTCCCGCGTCCTCGAGCTCCCCGACGACTACCTCTGGGACAACGTCCAATCCCACGGCAGCCCTACTGGCGAGGGGTACTTCCGCCACGCTCTCTTCCGACCTGTACAGAGGACTACTGAGGAGGCTTCCAAGGGTCTCCGTATGCACGGCCACACCGACTTTGGTCTCACAACACTCCTCTTCTCCGTCCCCATCTCCTGTCTTCAGATCTGGGGCAAGGACGAGCAGTGGTACTACGTCCCCTACAAGCCTGGTGCTCTTGTTGTCAACATCGGTGACACTCTTGAGATCGTGTCTGGAGGTCACTTCAAGGCCACTCGCCACCGTGTCTTCAAGCCCCCTGTTGACCAGCGCCAGTCTGAGCGTCTGTCTCTTGTCCTGTTCAACAGCTCCGTTGGTGACTTGCGCATGACTCCTGCCACGGGTAAGCTATCATGACAAGCAAAAGACTTGCAAATGCTAACTAGTCATCAGATTCACCACTTATCCAGCGTGAAGGCTGCGTCGAGGACCAGGGTGTCTACTCTGAGTTCAAGAAGCGAACAGCAGAGGGCCAGCTCGTGCCTACAAACCGACAATGGCGCGAGATCCAGATCGCCACATGTACCGACCCTACGGATACCGTCCACAACAGAGTCGGTGCTCACCAGGTTATGATTAACGGCAAGCTTATGCACCAGCGAGAGTACATGGGTGTCAAGGTTGTTCTGCCTGTCTAAGTAAAGCAAAATTGTTTTGGAGTTGGGATTTTTATGCATTATTAGTATCTTGCTGTAAATTGAGTTTATTAGTCCTTTGTTGGTAATTTCGATGGTTGTATCATAACGTCAAATCATACCTACTACCAGTTTCCATATACTACACCATGATAAGGCTTGAGCTGAATTCCATCATCCTTGAATGTATTGACGTTTTGGCCAATCAACCTCCTCCAACCATCATAGCCCTGAAGCTGAACCGCCTGTTCCCTCCCCGAAAAGTTCAACAAAATCAACGCCGTTCTTCCATCATGGCTAGTCATGGTGTAAGCAAAGATGTCTTCACTCTCTATGTAAGCGAACAAGATTGAGAAGCGGCCATAAACAAAGACATCTTTCTCCAGCTGTCGAAGGTCCAGGACCTGCCTCCAGAACGACAAGACGCTATCTTTGTCCTTCTCCTGCTGGGCAACGTTCCACTGATCAAAGTCATCGTTGACACGCATCCAAGGCTTGCTCCCTTGGGTGAATCCACCGTGTTTCTTGGCACTCCACTGCATTGGAAGCCTGCCATTGTCTCTTGCCTTGAGCCTCATCTCCCTCATGACATCTGACATATCAGCTCCAGTGCCTCTCTTGGTAAGCTCGCTCTTATAATAGTTCAGGCCTTCAACGTCGATGTAGTCGTCGATGGTCCACGACTCAGGCACATTCGCCATGCCAATCTCTTGGCCTTGTAAGAGAAACAGCGTCCCACTCAGAGTTCCCAAGTAGACGGCCAGCATTTTGGCGGCATCTTTTCGAAACTCTGGAAGATCCGATCCATATCGTGAGAGAGAGCGACCCGAGTCATGGTTGTCCATATAAACCGAGTTCCAGCCGTCAAACTTGGGCATGGCTCCTTGCCACCGACTGGTGATAGCCTTGAGCTTTGAAAGACGGAAATCATCACGCTCATACTTGTGGTTAACTCCAAAGTCCATATCCACAATATCGCCCGTGAAGAGCATATTCAGCTCATGTCTGTCCTTGGCAACGTAGCTTGCCACGCTCTTCTCATCCTTTGTAAATCCCAGTTCCCCGACAGTCATGCATTCGTACTTGTCAATGACTTCTTCTCGCATCTCACGGATATACTCGTGCATCCGCGGGCCACTCGCAAAGTACTTGTCTCCCGGTTGGAACTCGGCACCGGGACGAGTGATGGGTGCGTCTGGGAGATCTGGATGCTTAGACATGAGGTTCATTGAGTCGATTCGGAAGCCGTCGACGCCCTTGTCAAGCCAGAACTTCATATCGGCATAAGTAGCTTGACGCATATCGTCGTTGGCCCAGTTGAGGTCAGGTTGCTCAGGTAAGAAGAGTGATAAGTAGTATTGACCCGTAGACTCATCGTAGGTCCAGGCGCTGCCACCAAAGATTGAAGCCCAGTTGTTGGGTGGTTTGCGATTCCCGTCTGCGTCGAATTTAGGATCACGCCAAAAATACCAGTCTCGTTTAGATGAGGATCTGGATGATCGTGATTCTTGAAACCATTCATGCTCATGGCTTGTGTGATTGACAACAAGGTCTAGAAGTATCTTGATGCCTCTTTCATGGCACCCGTGGATTAGAGTCTCGACATCTTGAAGAGTTCCATAGGGACGGTGAATGTCACGATAGTCAGAGACATCATAGCCCATATCATGTTGGGGGCTCTTGAAGATGGGTGAAAGCCAGATGGCTGTGGCACCGACAGAGCGAATATAGTCCAGCTTGGAAATGATGCCAGGGATATCACCAAGGCCATCGGCGTCTGAGTCGAGGAAGCTGGCTGGGTAGATTTGGTAGACGACAGCTTCTTTCCACCACTGCCTGTCTGGCGGGGTACTACCGTTCAGTGTCGACAGAGTTGCTGATGGTGACATTGTGTAATCTCGGCCTTGAATAATTCCAAGTTGCATGTTATATTGTAAAGGACAAAGCTGTTGTGTCTCTTATACCCAATACTCAGTCGCCGGCCCGACAAGAGTTCTGGGCTTGTGATGCCGTGCAACTCGAGGAGCCCTCTACGATTCTCGGTCGAGTCCGTTGTTGGAGGCTTCGGCACTAACGCTGTTGATGAACTTTGATGGGTGAATTTTGATTCGCTGGAATACGTCACGAGAATCACCTCGTGTCGCCCCGACAAGAAGCTAATATCTCAGCCGTTGCAGGGGTTCATGGACCAATAGAAATTCACCCATTTCACCCAGAGTCCAAGCCAAACACCATCTTACCTTGGCTCTACCGTGGAGTTCCCCATGGGGGACGTTCTTTGTCTGGGGATAGCGACTTATACTGGCCATGAACTATGATTGGTATAAAGTCTGGACATGATGCCTTCTAAAGTCTACTATCCTTAGCTTCTCATCATCGCAACCTCCTCATTCTACTACAATGAATACCAAGTCTGAGCCAGTGACCACTGTGTCCGACCATGTCGAAACAGCATCCGTCATAGACTCAAAGACTGTTCAGATGGCCATCGACGCCCAGGACCTCACTCCAAAACAACAATATCAACGCCTTTGGGCCAATCTCAAAAAAGATAAACGCTATGTCTGGTGGTCCATCTGTGTCATGTCCCTTGTCTTCGGCTGGGGCTATGACTTGGGTCTCTCAGGTGTAGCCATCGCCTTTCCTGAGTTCCGCAAGGTTTACGGAGAGTACTATCAACTTGGCGATCAATATGTCATCCCTGCGCTGTGGCAGTCTCTCTGGAACGCTGCCAGTACCATCGGCCAAGTCTTTGGGGCGTTCCTTACGGGTCAGTTCGCTGACTATGTTGGCCGAAGAGCTGTGCTGTGCACTGCTGTCGTCTTGTCTCTGGCCTCATCTTTTGCTCTGGTCTTTGCGCCGAGTCTGCCCATTCTCTTCGTCTCCAAGCTTCTTTTGGGTCTTTCTGTCGGCTTCTCGACTGCTACGCCTCCTCTGTACGTCACCGAGAACTCGCCAGCTGCCCTTCGAAGCTCTCTCAGTTCCCTCACCAACGTGATTATCGTCCTCGGTTTCTTCCTCTCCTCCATCACCGGCTGGGGTGCTTCCAAGATCAAGGGTGAATGGAGCTTTCGACTGGCCTTCGTCATGACATTCCTTGTTCCGACACTTTTCGCCTTTGGCCTCCCTTTTCTGCCCGAGTCACCAGTTTGGTACGTTAAAAAGGGCCGGGATGACGATGCTCGAAAGGCCATTATCAAGCTCTTTGGAGAGAATGCCGATGTTGAGGAACGCCTCGACTTTATCAAGTCGGAGCTCGAAGTCGCCGCTGGTGAGGCCAACATGGCCAAGCAAACAAGCTGGAGAGCCATCTTTTCCAAGGAGCACCGAACGAGAACCCTTATTGCTGTCATGGGCTTGCAGTCCCAAAACTTCTCTGGTGGATACTTTGCAAGTAAGTGATGTGAATGGTGGATTCTATGAACCAAGTGCTAACGTTTGCAGACACATATCAGACGTACTACTTCGAGCTCATCGGTCAGTCTGACCCCTTTGGCCTGACTGCCATCTCCTCAACCCTCCAGTTCCTCTCCAACTGCGTTGCCGTCGCCTTGTCCGATGTCCTTCCCCGTCGAAAGTCTCTTATTGGGGGCGGTACATTGCTCTGCTGCTGGTCCATCATCATCGCCGGAACCTCGCTTGCAAGCAAGTCCAACCATGCTGCGAATATTGCTCTCCTCGCCTTCATGATCACCTGGTCGATGCTCTACACCGCAACTGTAGGTTGCTTTGGCTGGGCCGTCGCTCAAGAGACTGCGTCTCAGGCCACACGTCCCAAGACGATTGCTTTCAGTCTTGTGTGTCAGCAGCTTACTGCTCTCATGCTTTCGTCTCTGTTTCCATTCTTCATCAACCCTGATCAACTGAACTGGGGAGGAAGGGTCATGTTCCTGTTTGTTGGTGCTGAAGTCTTCATCCTTGCCATTTTGTTCTGGTTCCAGCCTGAGACTAAGAACAGAACCTATCACGATATTGACTGTCTGTATGCCCAGGGCGTTCCCCCAAGAAAGTTTAACGAGTTTGTGGTAGATGGTGGAACTGTTGTTCGAAGGCCAAAGGCATAGGGAAACGGGTGGCTGTTTACTGGCTATTTGTCAGTGTGTTTTAGTTTTAAAAATGAGTGAGCAACGTCGATGATAACTACCAGTATATGTTTCTAAGCTCCATGGTGATGTCTGAATGGCATGTTCTTTCTATGAGTGCGCGTGCTAACTACATGATATTGTCATATTCCCAGCCACACCAATATTTGTAACCCCAACACTCACACACTTCGCCTAACCTGCGCCCTAACGACGAGTACCCACAACAATGGTGTCGGCTGATGGGCGGATCCCACGCTACGGACGAGGCCGGAGAGACAGTCCTCAGCGTCGATATGAAGCCACTCCCCGCATTCTTTTGAACTGTCCATGTCAGCCCTCACCTCACTCTCAGCAGATAATGTCCCACCAGTCTAACAAATCCTCCAAAGTCAGAAAAGCGTGTGATGCTTGCCGTGGACGCAAGATTCGCTGTGACGGCTGTAAACCATGCATCAATTGTCGAAAGGCTGAAGTAGAGTGCACCTATCTGGCCGTGCACAACAAGACTGGGCCTCGAGGGCCACGCCATGCACGAAGGCCACTTCAACGGCCTTCTCCAGTTCCCTTTATATACCCTCCTTCCAGTCCTCGTCAAGATCCCTCTCGTTCTGAAGCCAGCGGTGCATCCTCGCCATTGTTCTCAGACAAGGTCTTCCAGCCCTCCTCTCAGATTACTCAACCAGCCATCCAATGGTGCCTCGATGCTTATTTTGAGCACAAGTACCCGCTCACGCCCATCTTAAATCGTCGACAACTAGAACAATCCCCAATCTCGCCCGAGCAGTACGGTCTTGTTGCAGCATGTTGTGCCGTCGTTGCACTCTCACCAGAGATAATACCGCCCTCCGCTGCCCAGGATGGCCTCACAATTCCATCTGCCAACTTCTTAATATCTGAGGTCTTCCGTTCAAGACACTATTGCAACCTCGCCGAATCTCCGTCTCTGACGCATATCCAAACATCCTTCTTCCTCTACGCCACTTTCTTTTGCAAGGGCAAGGACAATTCCGCATGGTATCACCTTCAAGAGGCTATAACCATGCTGCAAACGCTACGCTTGCACGAAGAAGTCACTTACAACGATACAAACGATCCACTCGTGGCGACATATGCTCGACGAATGTTCTGGGTTCTCTTCATCACCGAGAGGGCGTACGCATTGCAGAGGAACCGACCAATTAGACTACAGAATACGTTGGAACTACCTGTCATCATTCCTTCATCTCCTGATGCTGAGATATTACTTGGCTTCCTCGACCTGATCTCCCTGTTTCGCCCTTTCGATGCCGACTTTATCGACAACTGGAACTCGGCCACTTCATCCACGTCGGTAGATCCCACTCATCTATCAGGCCTACAAATGCTTCTCAAGTACGCCGGGGCTGAAATGGCCAACTACTCGCAAGTCCAGCAGGCGGATATCCTCATATCGCGACAGTGGCTCAAGATGGTTGTCTGGAAACTCTGTGCTTCCAAAACAATACTTTCCGGTACAACCAGCGAAGACGTCATGTCGCTGCACTACCCAGCCAGCATCGCGCGTGATATCGTTGTTGCGTCTCAAGTGGTGCCGACTGAGGCTTTCGAAGCTAATGGGATTGGAATTTTAGAGAAGGTCTTTGATGTGGCGTGTTCTTTGGCAGATCTTTTGTCACTGGGGTCGTTAGAATCTCAGCCATCAACCATGCAGGTTGGCGTCGTCGATACCCTTATGGAGATGGTGAAGATTGTAGGGACTAGATTCGGGGGCAGTTATCGGCATCTGGATATGCTGGTAGACAAGGCTAACAGGTGCCTACTTGTTGATATAGAGAGAAGTCTGTGTCCACTAGTTGAGGAGTGCTACGATAATGTCGACGAGCGTTGTTGTCAGGGTGATGTACTTGAGATGATAGAAAGGCCAAGCCAGGCTTGATAGATTAGTAACGACTAAACTGTGACCTGCGTTCTTCTACTTGGAATCACCGCCTTCGAAATCGATGAGTATTGCTTCGCTCCCTCTGATCTTGACGATTCCATTATCTCCCAACTTCTCAATATTGATATCGCCTTCAGCATTTCCATACTTGAACGATTGTCCCGCCCAAGAAACCTTACTCGCGTCCTTTTCATCAACAGATGGGGCAGTGAGCCGTTTGAGAGTGGGCTGAACAGTAGAGGAGAAGGAAGAAATATCCACGTCTAGGCTGCCATCATCCGTCGATGACTTGGTGTAATAGGGATGCAGATTCAACAAGACAACCTTGTCCACCTTCTCACCCTGATACACTGCATATGTCGCAAATCGATCGGGATCAACGTTGGTAGGCACACCTAGTCGTATAATCTGAGCATTTGGCTTTGCAAACACCTCTGTGAGAAAGAGGAGGCCCGAGAAGCCTGGAAGTGCGCGAGCTTCACCCCACTTCTGACTCTGACGAGGATACACAAAGCTGTATGCTGAGAAGCCGGGAGTGTTGGTCTGGGAGCCGCTCTGGAGGACAAGAGTTGCTCCCTGATGCTGATAGACCGCTGAAGCATTGAGTACAGCATACGTCAATTGGGTGTCGATCATCCAGAGAGCCTGAGTGAACGTGTCGGTCACGCCAGGTTTACCGGAGCAGGCGACAGAGTTGAATTCTCCCATAACCCAAGGCTTTCCGTGTTTCTGTGCTGCTTCAGCGGATGGTCGGACCTCGTTATCAGCGAATGACACGATTTGCGTGTGATTTAGGAGATTCTCGATAGTGGCTTGAGCCGCACTTGAAGGACTGCAGGTGCCGTACACATAGGAATGGATGGAGAACTGACCGACCTGGTTTCCAGAGTCTATACCCGCTGGTATCAAGTCGACAGGTCGCACTTTGAGACTCGACGGGTCAGTTGTGGCCGATGATGCCCACCACTTGATGGGTCCGCGGCCGTCTAAAACTTTGGAAACGGCTTGGTCAATGTTTGAAGTCCAGTTTTTCCACTGTTTGACATATTCAGCTGTGGAATCATGCCACCTGCTTCTTGAGTAGTGGTTTGGTTCGTTCCCAAGCTCAAAGAAGCTGATCCTCTTGGCTTGGAACTTGACAGAAGCTACCGCGAGATCCTGTGCAGCATCGAGACTATTGCTGCCAAAGTTCAGGGTCGATATGAAAGATACACCTTCTGGAAAGTTTGACCAAGACTGATAGTATCCAGGCCCGACTGTTGTTCGATAGACCTCGCCCTTGCTTCCCATGGTACGAACAAGGTCTGTTCCATTAGGGTCATAGAAAAGACTATCCATCGCAATGCCGCCAGGACGTATAAACGGTCGACCACCTCTTTCCGTCACCCGAGAGATTAGCTCGAAGAAAAGGTCATTGGGTTCTTT
Source organism: Fusarium sp. NRRL 66739 (assembly GCA_021655895.1). Taxonomy (NCBI): domain Eukaryota; kingdom Fungi; phylum Ascomycota; class Sordariomycetes; order Hypocreales; family Nectriaceae; genus Fusarium; species Fusarium sp. NRRL 66739. Next base: position 43,590 of record JAJJWO010000036.1, read on the forward strand.
GGCGGTTCCAGCAAATTCGTCCCAGAATGCTGTCTCGATTGAGATGGAGGAAAACGAAGACGAGTGCTCGATGGAAAGGCCAGCTAGCGACTTTGGCAACGACAGCTTGACAGAAGAACCATTGTCGTCTTTGGCTAGAGGCGAGGCTTTGGCCGTAGCTGCACAAGCAGTGAGAATTAGGTGCAGGAACCTCATACTTGCACAGGACTATATGCAAGCGGTGAATGGCTGGTATCCAGCACCACCAAAAAGCGTAGACGGACCTGTCTCTTGATATATTTAAATCTAAAGCTTAATTTCATGTGAACGGCATATACGGCAAATCTCATACCGAGAGTTCCGACTAATGTAACGTCGTAATTCCTTTTAGTTTTACAGGAAATCCTCTGCAAACTTTGCTCAATTGCGTGCATCTTACACTGGCTTCCCCTGCAACCAAGACAAGTATGAGGTATTGGATGATATGCTTGCAACACAGGGGATACTACGCTATTACGGCTTGTCCGGCCTCAGCAGCCGTTGGTGACTTTGTTTGAGTTGCAGCTTTCTCAACGTCTTGGCGTCCTGTGGTTTATAGAGTGATCAGAAAAGGCACTCGACAGTTTCTACCTCTAGGCTAATTGAGAAGAACCAAAGTTAACATACTTGAGGTTGATTTATCTCCCACTCAGCCGGAATTGTATGAGAATGTTTCCAATATCAGATATAAGTAACCCACTGGAGAAGTATTCCACCGAATGTGAAAGCAGAAACCTCGCACGGGGTGACTACGCGGAGCTGCTAGATGTCGACTTGTTTCTGCAATTAGACGATAATGGCCTGATGACTGAGGCTAGATTCATCGAATTCAAAGAGGCGCCTTTTAAAAAAGAACTGGGAGAATAGAGCAACGTCGACATAAACGGCCTGCTTAAGGGTCTGTCGATGGCGGTATTTACAAGATGTCTTGGCTGGAGTCCAGAGGAGGTCAACGTTTGTCTTGTCCACACCAAGCACACACAGAGCAAGATGGCATGCCTACGCTCAATGACGGCTACTCAGTGAGGACAAAAGAAATCAAGCTCTAGTAAAACAATTTGGTCTGGGTGTAAATTTACTTGACCAGCAAATTGAGAAACCTGCACATCTATATTTGCCAAACAGTTGAGGGGAGGCGAGACAAGGGTGCTACTCCACAAGAAGTAAGTGCTCGTAGACGAGCCTTTTACTGGTAAAGACAACCCCTCCTTCTCAATATCTTTTGTAAACCTGTTTATCTTTGAAGAAGTAGATAACGTGAACGGAAGGTCAGTGAAGACTTGCTATCAAATACTTGTTAAGCAGACAGATTTAGTTGTATTATCACAGGGTCAGTTATAATGAATTGCATGTCTTGCATGCCTAAAGGCTGGGGAACGAGGAGTTGTTGAACCGCACCAATGGTATAAGACTCTACTCGCGGCCGTTCATACAGGCTAAAGTTTAAGTCATAGTTTCCGGGGCTTCCAGAGAGGGGTCTTCCGAACTGCTTAATACGGAGTCTTGGCATGGAGTTGTCTGCTGATCAAGTCCAATTTAAGATTTCCCATTGCCGTGCTTAGAGAGGGGTTCTCAGTTATACGAGGTACAGGCACTCAATGATGTCAATCTTTATCCCAGTCAGTTGTAGCACGGAAAGTCGCCAAGTGCCGTTCTTTGTGAGACGATGAATAATTATATAAGAATCATGCATCCCCAACTTCCACCTAACCACATCTTTTTATACTATCACTTTCTCCATCATGTCTTTTAAGCTTCAATCTATCGGAGCTGTGGCTCTTGCTGTGTCAGTAGCTGCTATTCCGGCGCCGCAAACTCTCACCGCTCGAGAGCTCTCCAAGCTCCCAGCTCTCGGTTGGAATGGCTGGGTAAGTAAAAGTCCTGGCATATCAGTATCTCGATGAGTTTTAACATGAGCGTCAGAACCAAGGGCAATGCAATGCGGCCAGCGAGAAAGTGGCTCTCGATACAGCCAAGGTATTTATCAACCTTGGCTTAAAGGATGCCGGATACACTTACATCAATATCGACGATTGCTGGTCCTTGAAGGAGCGTGATGCGAATGGTAGTCTGGTACCTGATCCTGCAAAGTGGCCTAGAGGCATCAAGCCTGTCGCCGATGAAATTCACGAAATGGGCCTCAAATTCGGCCTCTACGGAGACTCCGGGACTAAGACCTGCGCCGGATATCCCGGCAGTCAAGGCCATGAGAAGGAAGACGCAGAACTACTCGCCAGCTGGGGTGTTGATTACTGGAAGTATGACAACTGCTTTACGCCCTGCAACACAGGCGATGATGTCCATACCTGCAAGGATGCTGAAGCTCCTCACTCGAGGCCTCGATATGAGAAGATGAGAGACGCTCTTCTTAGCACAGGAAGAGACATCCTCTATTCCCTCTGCAACTGGGGCTATGACGAGGTCTGGACTTGGGGTGCTGAGGTCGGTCAATCGTGGCGGATGAGCGAGGATAACTGGGGGAACTGGGTGGACGTTGTTCGTATCGCCAACCAGGCTGCACCCATCCTGAAGTACACCGAACCGGGCCACTACAACGATCTTGATATGATGGTGAGTCAACAGACCAACTAATGATTCTGCGGGACTAATGCAATCAAGATTCTTGCCAATGGAGTTTTGAACCCAGCAGAGGAACGAACTCACTTTGGACTATGGGCTATCACCAAGTCTCCCATCATCTTGGGAACGGATATGACCAAGCTTAACGACGATGAGGTCAAGCTTATCACAAACAAGGTACTATTTACTTGTTTTTCTGCTCTCCTTCTTGGCACATGCTGACTGTTGCTCTCCAGGGCCTACTAAGAGTGCACCAAGATCCTCTTTCGAAGCCTGCTGTTCCTTTTACTCCCTCAGGCGTTCCCGCTAAGGCAGATGACGAAATTCATCCCTACTGGTCTGGTCCGCTGTCGACTGGAACGGTTGTTGCTATTGTTGCCAGCAAGGGCAGTACAACCGCTAAGCTGAACCTTTCTGAAGTTCCTGGACTCGAAGACGTCGAATACTCGTGGACAGAACTTCTCACTGGCGGTGAAGGCAAAGGCAAGACAGTCGAAGCCAAGTTGGAAAAGCATGACATTGCCGTGTTTCGAATTGATCACAACTAAGTAGAAGGTATCAAGTGGGTAGAAGATCTCGACATTGGCTTGGCCAATTCTTTCTACTAAAGTGTCTGTTCGGCATTCACAATTTAAATCGGAAATTCATCTCTTTCTCTCATTGTCTTGCTTGTTGGCATGCTTAATTCTAACATCCTGGAGTACAAAGCCCTTGTTTCTTTTCATCAACGCTTCAAAGAGTATCCAATGCAGATGTTGGGTTGATGACTGTCAATTACAACTACAACACGTAACTGGCCTGTCTTGAACTTTTTTTTCGTTACAGTCAGGATCGAAAGTCCCTTAAAGACGTGATTACAAAGACTACTTTTGGTTGCTACAAATTCGTGACTTCATTAACAGCGAGAATTGCCCCTTTGGCTGTTTGTGCTGGATCCCTGCGCGGCTCCGCTACAAGCACCACTTCGCTTGACTACATGCTATGTAGTAATATCTGTCAACCAACAACTACCAAGCCGGAACCTCGGCCACGCAGGTACCCTAATCACAATGGAGAAACCTCGTGTGTCCTGATGCTCGCGATGCGTGAGAACAGGGGTCACCCACTTGACTACAAGAACCCATTCAGGCCCTTGTAGACTTTTTATAATCTCCATTTGCTTCTACATCTCCATCTTCAACATGCATTGCCTTCCTTCCTTGGCGTGTTGGCTCTTCTTCCTCTGCATCTCCGTTTCCAGCGGTGCTGCCGAGGAACAAGATGATTTCACGGGCACTCTGGAAATCGACCTGGTCTTCCCTCGCAATGAGACATACAATCCTTCGCCAATGATGCCTATTATCTTCTCTTACCGAAACCCCAAGCTCATTTCCATTCTTCAACCCCATATCATTTATCAGCTTCGGGATTATCATGATATGGGCAAGACTATTGCTGGCGCCGCGATACAGCCTCCGTCTGTCAATCTTTCTATTATCGATGACCCTCTATTCAGACATTATTTCTCTACAGAGTTGAACAAGGAGGGAAAATGGTTCTTGACAGTTCATATCTCCTGGCAGAACTGCTTTGAAGATCCGGATCGCTCATTCTCCGTTGGGAGCCATGGAAACGCCATGCAGAAGAACGACACTGCCGCTAGCTTCATCTTCACCAGCAAGGGTTCTTCGAAGCAAGTTGACCTCGTTGCTGCAACCAGTGACAAGAATTATTCTTCTCCAGCCGGCGTAGCCATCAAAGCGTCAGATAAACTCAAGACGCCAGAAGGCGAAGGTTATGATCAAGAGTGTTGCGCAGTCGCAACAGCAACTGAAGCAGACAAGTGTGCCGTCACAATGGGCTCTTCAGCTGCATCAAGCGCCAATGCCTACATGACCTCTTAAGTATGTGAACGCTCCATTAATAAGACAGAGGTTCCTGAAAGAGTTGATTGTTCATATCTGGAGGAGAGCGCGGCAATGCGGGTCGCTATTGGAGGGACGATTTGTTTGGCATTCATGATTGGAGCGCTTGGCTTCCTCCTTCAGTATTAGAGAATTAAATGTACCGTTTAATGGTGAAACCGGTAGCTGGAAGCTTAGTCTATAACTCTGGCCAAGGACTTGTCCAAGACTAAGGAGTAAGTTCACCGTCAGAATACAAGCAGGGCTACGGCCACCACAGGTACTGCCGGGACCTCGGACGTGACTTCAACAGAGACTGCCACCAACGCAGACAGTACAAGCATTGGGAATGCTATCATCACTGACCAAACGTCAATTACCATGGCTGCTACATCGGATCTTCTCCCAACTACGAGTGCAGTCACCGCAACAGACTGCACTGGACTGAAAAGCACTGATCAGGTTAAGCACCGAGGTTCCATACGTCTCTAGTTCTGCCTGCCGTCTGGATTCCATAATGTTGAAGGTTGCCCATTTGGGCGTTATTACATAATAAAACCTGTAAACAGCATTAAACACAAAAGCTGCTTTGGCGGTTTTGTAAACTGTCTAGCAACCAAGGTATACATATTAAATCAACACAGTGACTCAACCAAACTACAACACGTTGTCTATGATGGATCACTACGAATTCATAAGGTTGTATATTACCCTTGTACTTCCAAGGCTAAGTGCGATAGTTTCAGTGTAGCTGTTAGTAACAGAATGCGCTTGACTCTTATACTATAGCCAAGATACCCTCTGCGTCACCAAGGTTCAACAGGGGGTAAATGGTAATATTTACACTATTGAGTTACTAGACACGAGCAGCGATCCAGTCGGCAGCAGCAGGGGCATCTTGCTGGTACTGGCTATGCGCAGGAGTAATGATAATACCGCCATCACAGATGTTATCCCCAGAGCGGCAGAACACCTTTGTGCGGGACGAGGGGATCGTGCCGAAAGGCTGTCTCTGCTTCGGGTCACCGAAGGTAACAGCTGAACAGATTTAAGCCATTGAATAGTTTTGCAATGGATTGTGAAGGTACTTACCACCAGTAACCCGGTTGGTTACAGATGCAGATAGCATACCAGCAGCGTTATGCACAAGTTGGGCGCCTTGGCTGTAGCCACTGATGATGATCTTGGTGCTGGGGCACTGGCTGGCGGCCTATGGTGTTGTTATTAGCCCTCATGTTTGTTCTTGTTCTTGGCCTCTCTTCAACTTCTTGACGTACCCGAGTGATAAGGTCAGCCATTGTCCTGCTGCCAGCAGGGTCACCCCCAGCCAGGTATCCAGCAACATTGGCCGCATAAGCGACACCCTGAACAGCCAGGTTGTTGAGGCCAATGCGAGAGGCGAGGTTGTTGAACAGGACGGGTCCAACGGCAGCGCTATCACCTACGTTGCCCGCCTGAGTAGTTCCTCGGGCGTAAATCATGGTGACAGGACGGCAAGGTGTCCCGTCAGTGAGCTGGTTGTAGGTCGAGCCACTGAACTGTCTAGTGTGAAGGGAGTTGGTCTCAGACTCCTGACCGTTGAGGTGGCTCTCAAAGTACGCCTCCAGTTCAGTGAGCGGGAAGTCATCATCAAATTTCAAAGCCTCGACCTGGCTCTCCTCTGCAACAGGGGCAGCATAGGCAATGGCCGCGAGAGCGATGAGGACTTGAGTGGGCTTCATGATGGATGACTGTGACTTGGAGGGGCTTTCTGTGCTTGTATCTCGGGATGTGGACTCAGTCAGAAGATTGAGGATATATCCTCCCTCTTATACCTTGGCCGCGTCTCATTGCCTACAGTTGGAATAGAATGTCGACGTCGACAACAGTTCAGCTTTCACACTCACAATCAGAAGTTGAAATCTAGCGAGCCACGATCAGTATTTAACAACCTTCTCTTTTAAGCCTTCTAGCCCGTGCTTGCAGTGCTATTTGCTGTGCCGATGTAATCACGGGGCATGTCAAAATGCGACACACGTGGTCACGGACTATATCTCGGGACTTCCTCACATTAAGATCTAACTTCTGATAATCCTTACCTGTCTTGGCCTTCCTAAAGCACTTACCTGTTTAAATAAGTCGCTAGGGGTTGGGCACTAAACAAGTTAATCGCTGTCTTCCCCGCACTCGCCAAGGACAGTTCCTATTTACCTTCCCTTTTGAGAAACCGTGGCCTAGTGACGGACTGTATATGCCGAAGAATACTCGGAGGGGCATGTTCCTTTCCCTGGAATATCTAATAGGGTTACCAGATTGAGTAACCATGTCAGGTTGATGAATGCTATTTACAGTCTGCCACCAGATTTCGTTTAGCCTAAATACCGTCTATCAAATCTCTTAACCGCCAGGATTCGTCTAAAGACTGTTAGTATATAAAATCCAACCTCCGACTAGACGAGCTTCTATCGTAGGTTAAGGAGAACATCAGCTTATCACAACCGGAATCAGATCGCTTTGTCTGCAGCGCTCCACATGACAGAGAATGGTACAATGAAATGCAAGCCGGCAATGCCTTACTTAACAGATACTGTATTGCAACTATTTTAGCTGTAAGATATCTAACGACGACTTCCAGCCAGAAAGTATAAACCAGTTCTTCTTAGACTTATATTCCTCTAAGCCGCGCTAATCGTCATCTTAGTAAATATACCTTACTTAGCGATAGCCGCTATTATACTAACTATGACAAGTTTCGTGAAATTATACGGCATTAGATTGCCTATCTTTAGGTGCTTATCTTTGAACTAGCCGTTAGTTTAGTACCGAAGACGCCCTGTTAGGCACCTTTGCAACTGCAAAAGAACCTCACCTCAATAGGAAGGTAACATGATTAATTAAATGGTCGATATCATGGGACGGACTTTATGAACCACTAGGAAGCATTATTCGCAATATTTCACCAAATGTTGTGAGTGGGAATAAGAGAAGTCCCTTGCCCCTGAAAGATCACGACATGTTGATACGTCAAGCCAGAGATAAGCCAAGGGACGAACCCAACTAATGTCTTCGTCAACCGTCACGTATAAATAACCCTTGATTATCCAGTCTTGGCATGCATCTTCTTTAGTTATCAACCAGTCTTGGCATGCATCTTCTTTAGTTAGCAACCAGTCTCGTCTATAATAATTCTCCCGGCCCTGTATCTCACCATGAAGGCAACTTTCGTCAGCCTCTTGACCGCCATCGCCCTTGTTGGGCAAGGTGAGTCTACACCTGCGGTGACCTTGGATAAGAGGTACACTCAAGACTCCAATGGAATCAAGTACAAGGTCTTCGAACATGCTGCCACCAAGTCCACAACCAAGATCGTGTCCAACTCTGGCATATGTGAGACCACGCCTGGCGTGAACCAGCATTCGGGTTATTTCTCAGTCGGTAAACCTTCCTCCAGGCCATCCGGTATGCCAATCACATGACTAATAGCATTAGGGAGCAACATGAACATGTTCTTCTGGTTCTTCGAGGCACGCAAGAACGCGAAAACAGCTCCTCTGGCCTTGTGGCTCAACGGCGGGCCTGGATGTAGCTCTATGATCGGCCTGTTCCAGGAAAATGGACCCTGTACCTTCAACAAAGGAGGCTCAGAGCCTACCTTGAACCCTTACTCATGGAACAGCTTTGCAAACATGGTAATTACACGATCCACCCCTCTGATGGGCATGACTGCTGACTTCTCAAGCTCTACGTTGACCAACCAATCGGCACTGGCTTCAGCTACGGCACTGACGATGTCACCTCCACCTTGGCCGCAGCCCCGAGGGTCTGGAACCTTCTTCAAGCCTTCTACGCTCAATTCCCTGAGTACGAGAACCGTGACTTTGGTCTCTTTACTGAGTCATATGGTGGCCATTATGGTCCCGAGTTTGCCTTTTACTTTGAGCAGCAGAATGCAGCCATCGACTCTGGAAAGATCAATGGCGAGAAGATCAACCTTGTTGCCCTTGGAATCAACAATGGATGGATTGACCCTGGTGAGTACCTTTGCACTGCACTACCTCTTCGAGTGCAAGACTGACGCCTTTGTGTAGCCAACCAGTACAAGGACTATATCGACTACGCCGCTAACAACACTTACCGCAAGCTCATCACTCCCAAACAGTACACCACATATCTTTCCACCTACCAGAACAAGTGTGTGTCAGCATTTGCCAAGTGCACAGGTCTCACTGGAAACGACGATGCGTGTGGTAACGCTGACGATGTCTGCGGCTCAGCCATTGAAAGCTCGCTCGAGAGTTTGGCAGACTTTGATGTTTACGATATTCGAAGCGGTAGCAATGATCCTTTCCCACCCACGACATACTCTACATACCTCCAGTCGCCAGCGGTTACCAAGGCGATAGGTGCTCAGTCAACCTACGGAGAATGCCCCAACGGGCCATTCAATAAGTTTATTGCAAGCGGTGATCGTTAGTATTGATCAAAGCTCAATGATATCAAATGCGGCTGACAAGTTCTTCACAGGAGGAAGATCTTTCCTACACACTCTGTCGCAAGTGATTGATTCCGGCATCACTGTTTTGGTGTGGGCTGGTGACGCTGGTAAGTGGACTCAAGATTCATATGTTTCCGATTTGAGCCTTTTTCTCACTATTTGTAGATTGGATTTGCAACTGGATGGGCAATTACAGAGCCATCAACTCCATCGCTCCCAGTTCTTTTGTGTCAGCTCCTCTCAAGCCATACACGGTAAACGGCAAGAAGTATGGCGAATACAAGACATCTGGAAACTTGAGCTGGCTGAGGGTTTACGAAGCTGGTCATGAGGTTCCGGCGTATCAACCCGAGGCTGCACTGGCTGCTTTCATCGCGACCATGTCCAAGAAGCCTATCTCATCTTCTTGAATGCTTCTCAGCCGCCGCGAGATATACATAGAGATTACCGGTGTTTTACCGTGAAATGTATTTACGAATGTAGACGAATGCGGTGAAGAGAATTAGTATTTTATTGAATTTAGTTTCAACTCGTCTGTTTTGTACCAGTCTCTTCTTGCTGCCCAAAGCTTGACGGACTTGTCACCTTGGGTAACCGGTTCTAATCATGTTGATCACAACTATTTGGCCACAAGTACTATTGTTCCCGTTCGAGCACCGCTCTATGACCCTGTGGACACCTTATTATACACGAAATCTTCACTTCACAGTGAATTTAACCAAGATTTACCACATCTCCATTTATAGCCACCCTGCACCCGCTGCCAAAACCCAGCTAGACCAAATGCCGCATCACGCAGCCGAAATGCCCCTAGCCCCTATAGGGAGCCTTAGTAAGCTAGCATACCTCGGCTCGGATTGAGCCCCTCCTTGGTGGAGAAATTATATGTGGGCTTGTTTACGCTCCAACGTTGAACTGAACCGCGTCCACGCTCATACATACATACGAGTTAACTATTCACTACCCTCAAATTTGCAAGATTTTATTACTATTACAGTCTTGAGACATTCCAATTCCACCTGAAAACAAGCTCACTCTCTTGAGATTGCATCATGTCTAGCGCTCCGGAAAAGAACCGTATCCCCGTATCATCTACAATGCTTGTCGCCAACAATGCAACATTTCGACATGGCCTGCAGGAGCTTCTGGCTGTACGACTCCCTTCATCTTCAGATTATCACTAGTACTCATATCCTTCATCTAGGCGTACCTGAAGCACCTACAACTCAATCCGTTGCGGACCAAGATGATGACTTCAGCGTCCACGTCAACCCTGATTGAGCTTTTCTCGTCATACCTTGCATACAGCCGCCCTGGCTACGGACCGACTGTCACCTCTCGCGTCCCAAAGATGGCTTTCTATGGTGCCTTTATCAGTGCACCTCTGAGCCATTTTTTCATCACCACCTTGCAGAAACTGTTCAACGGTCGAACGAGCTCTGCAGCCAAGCTGTTGCATACCATACTGACTTATCTATTGGTAACTCGGCTGATGATACTGAACCCTGACCTCTGCTAACATCCACAGGTTATCCCCGTTCAGAACGCCGTCTACCTATCGTCTATGGCGGTCATTGCTGGTGCCACTACATCGCAACAGGTTTTCGCCGGATTTCGTGCCAAACTTGTCGGTATGACGAAGCTCACCTGGGCAGTGCAACCCGTCATCACGGCATTGGTAGAGAATGTTATTCCTCCGTTATATCGAGCCGTCTTCTTGAACATTTTCGGTTTATGTATCGGCACCTACTTCAACACCTTTGCTAAGAAGCAGAGAATTGCTGCTGCGAGGAGACAAGCAGAGTTGGACAAGCCCAAGGATGAATGAGTGGTTAGTAAAACCCAGATACCATTCCATATCTTGGCAATTGGGGCGATTAGATTGTCTCCATCGAATCCGTCTAGTGGACCTGCGCTTTAAGTGGTGGATGATTTATGAAACAGTAACCCTCTCCGTATTCCACCTATTTAGGCAATTCGGATAGCCTGTGCCGAGGCCTCTTGGAGAGATGAGGAGATCTGGAAAAGTATATAACATGATGCAATGTCCCTCGAGGGTGGTGCGGGAGGATGACCCTATTAATTTGATGTTCCGATTATTTGACAAATTCCACGGCTTCTAGATAGAGAGCCAGTATCAACATGAAGGTGGTAGCACTGACCTTTTTAATGACCGCCATCACGGCCGCTTCCCTACCAGCAAGTCTAGCCATCATCAAGCGTAGACGCTTCTAACCCTTGAGTCCAGGGCTACCGGTTTGTGGGAAGAGTCAACCCAGCAACCCAGCAGCTTACATGGCCGAGCACCGGAGTGGCTTTCACTTTTAAAGGAACCAAGGCCACTATCAACATCGACGGCGTGGCAGGAACCTCAAGCGCAGACTTGATAATCGATGGCGGTGATCCAATTCTCATTGGCAATGTAAACGGCAGCGCAATCTCGACGCCTAAACTTCCAAAGGGAACCCATACCGTCGAGCTACGCAAGCGATCCGAGACCTCTCTGGGTGTCTTCCGCATCGCTGGTGTTGCCACGGATGGCACCCTGCTCAAGTCTGTAGCGCCGAAGCGCAAGATTGAGGTGATTGGCGACTCCATCACGGTCGGCTACGGCCTCGACGGCGTTCTGCCTTGCACCGACTCTGCTGTTCTGCAGAACAACGGCAAGACATATGGTGCCGTGGCTGCTCGAGCTTTGAATGCTGATTATAGCGTTGTCGCTTGGAGTGGCAAGGGTCTTATTCGCAACTATATGTCAACGCCTCCCGACACGTCGCCAACAATGCCCGTTCTCTACACGCGATACGGCGCCAACGACAAGGACAACAGCTTCACCTTCCCTAAATCATGGATACCAGACGCTGTGGTGATCAACCTCGGCACAAACGACTTCAGCTATCTCGGCGTGCGTGACCCAGTTGATCCGGCAGACCTGACCAAAGCCCTGGTTGCGTTGGTGACAAGTATACACTCACACTACCCGAAAGCGCAATTCTTCTTTGTGTCTTCCCCCATGCTCAGTGACAGCTACCCTACCGAGGCCGATGCGCAGAAATCGACAAACGTCCAGGTACTCAAGGACGCCATGCGACGGCTGAGCCGTGTCAAGACTCATCTGGTAGATTGGCCCTCTCAAGGTTCCGACGTGGGCTGTGATTACCACCCGAATGCTGCCACCCAGGCCCAAGGAGGTGCACTGCTTGAGGCCTCTATCAAGTCAGCTCTGGGATGGTAAGGACGGGAGGCTGATTGCTTAAAGCTGTGACTGTAACAACGGGGTGCAGCGAGCTATTTTGCAATTTTTACCATGGTACTGATATGATGAATATGATTTTATTGTCTTGCTTCATCTATAGCCAAAAACACTTCGTAAAGGTCCTGTACGATATACTCAGTGGCTAATTCAGCAAGTGGTATCTTTTGTATCATGGAGCTGAGTATTGCGAAATCGATACACGGACAAACTTGGACTACCGGTACTGTTGCCGCTCAATCTCTAATCTACGCCACTTATTTCCCTCAAACCAAGCTAACCGTAAGTCGAGAGAGGTAGCCAATTGCCCTTGCATGGCCCCTGATGACCCCTGCCAGTCTAGTCCATTTGGACTCCGATGGCGCTGAGACTATCGATTGGGCCTTTCTAAAAACACTCCAACTAACACATCTTGGGTAAGCTAGTAAACAATAGTTTCCAAAAAGAAAAAGTGATCAACTCAGCTAACAGATAGCTCCAGCCGGGCCTACATACGTAGTAAGATTAGAGCACAGGTCAGGAGAGAGAAATAAAGAGCGGATTTCCCTTGGACTCGTCTGTTTCCCTGCCTGTTTTTGTGCACGCAGAAATTCTCGCAGAGATGGCTTCTCATCTTGTCCGTTCGTTTCTGGTGACTGCGGTCCTTTGCTCCCTCGCTAATGCAGGACCATGTCGCCCTTCGTCGCGATCAACTCTCTCAGCCACGACCACGGCTATTGATTCCAGTACTGCGACTAGTACAGCCACTGTCGGCACCGAGACGACTACCCAGAGTCAAACTCTGAGTACCCTCTCCACTGTCACATCAGCCACCGGGTCGAGTGACATTTCTGAGTCTCTGAGCACCACATTCACAACTCTTTCCTTCTCCACCGATACCACTGAGACATCTCAAACCGAGACCCTGTCCTCTGGCTCGTCGGCTGCGGAAACCACAGACACAACCCTGGCATCGCAAAGCTCTGAGGCGACTAGCACTACGGAGGCTAGCAGTGAGACGTCTACCGGCTTCACTTCTACCTTGACCAGCGATGCAAGCACAACCACTGAGTCCGGCTCTGCCACTGAGGCCAGCGCCACCACTACAACTCAGGAGAGCTCAGTGACAACTGAGACTAGCTCGTCAACTGCTGGAACCGATACGACCACGACTGAGTCTACGACCACTACGACTGAAGCCAGCTCGTCGACAACTGAAGCTACCACCACGACCACCGCTGAGGCTAGTACTACTACCACCACCGAGGCTAGTACTACTACAACTGAGGTTGCTTCCACGACCAGCGCTGAGTCTACAACCACTACAGCTGAAGCCAGCTCTTCAACAACCGAAGCTACCACCACCACTACAACTCTGGAGAGCTCAGGAACGACTACGACCGAGGCCTCAAGTACCACTACTGAGCCAGCCCCAACATGTGTGGACTATGTCAAGAACCCCTTGCCCGAAGACAAAATTTGCGGCGCCAAGGGTTCCATTTCGTCCGCCACCGATAACTTCAAATACCTCGGTAATGGCCCTGCCGGATCGCGATTTGACTGCTACCAGGCGTGTATGGAGAAGCCCAACTGCGGGACATTTGTCTACGCTGAAGACAGCTTCTGTGAGCTATACCGCGGTACAGTCCAAGAGACAACCGGACAAGACTGGGGATACGAGTGGTATGTGCCAGACTGCTTCTGCGACACGGGCATCGAGCCAGCGCCCACATGCGAAGACACTGCTCCCATCATCAACCCTGGTTGGGAGACTGGCAAGTTCTCACCCTGGGACTACTACACCCGGGCTGAGGGCAGACCTGTGGTTGACTTTGACGTCGTCAAAGGTGGTCAAGGCGGTTCGGGCTATAGGTTCCAGACCGGCAACTTCCATGCTGATAAGTCTATGTGGATCTACCAGGATATCAAGGCCTGCGCTGGCATTACGTTTGACTGCACCTTCATGTGGTGGTGGGATGAATACTATGCCATTCCTCAGGATGAGGATGGTGATGGCGTCAAGGACTATGACCTGGTCCCCTATGTTCGCTTTTACCAGGACAACGACGCATATGCCCTGACGAGTGAATTCCCCAGGAGCCAGTCTGACACCAAACAGTGGAAGCAGTCAAGCAGCTTCTCGTTCACTATCCCAGACAGCGGTGAGACTAGGCTCTGGTACGTCGCCAGCAGTCCTCAGGCTAGGCGTGTCGACCTCACCCCTAACGCCAAGAAACCTACCTGGGTTCAGCAGCCTAATGCACTTGCTCTGGACTCGTTGGTGTGCAATCCGCGGTAGAGTGGCTAGTAGACAGGCCCGTTTATAATTCTTTTGTCACAATATTAGATTACTGGAGATAGTACTAGTTGACGGTATACATATTGCTATGATACATTATCAGTTGAACCAGATGTGATGTTCTATATCTTAGGCCCCTCTTCTATACGCCTTGTAAATTGCTGGACTGATCCACAAAAGTCTAGTACCTGCTCGGAAATATTGCCACATACGAGGAACGCATAGAGACTTGTTGGAAGGGCATGGCCAAGGAGACTCATCCGAGTAATGCCGTCTAGACTCGTGAGTTGAAAACTTGCGGGATTTTAGAAAGCGGCTTGTTAAAGTCTAGCAAGAACTTTCTCGATTGGCTTGACATGTCTTCTCTCTTATACCAGAAGACAACGCATGTTGTCTATGCGGTGCTGGATCAATTGATTGAGCAATCGCCATAAAAGGCGATAGGCATGGCTCGAAGCCTGGAATTGACGAGATAATGTCACTATCACGTTTTACCACGAGATTTCGGAATGTGTATACCCTTACAGACCTCTGGAAAATTCTTTTCAGGCCACTCCTAATCTTCAACTCTATAACATCGTCTTGTTCCGCGCCAACACTCACCGAATTCTGAGTGGATTTCTGTCAGTAGCCAAACTTAATTGCTACTTTGTTTTCTTCCGCTTCAGGTTTATTCATAACTATTCTTATTTGTTATTGCCTCAGCATTGTTCAGAATGTAACCTGGACTTCGAGAAGGGTATGTTCCCCGCATCGAAAACCTGTATCATACGATCGGCATACAGCATGCAGCATTATTTAATACGCGCACCTATAAGCATGGCGTGGATACGATCTAAAGAGGAGTAAGTGATATGTTATATACATAGGCAGTAGACAGATTTAGCAGTAAGAAGCGCACCTATGGATAGACAACTGCCAAGCCGGAATAATCCACTAAATAATCTTGATTCGTGTGATTTCTAGATGATCAAGATTTACCAGATTCTACGTGAAAGAATCCAGGAGGCTCTACACTTCTATCTATAACCCAAGAACACCTCCCCAGACGTCGCGCCACTGGCTTAATCTCTCTACTCAATCCATTGACTTCTTCGCTTGTCTGTAACCATGTCCACTCCCATTCTGACGGCACTTCTCGCAAGTCTGCCCGGCATATTTGGCAAGACGGTGAAATCTCCCACTCCGCCAATGGGATGGAACAGCTACAACCACTACAACTGCCGACCCTCTGAAGATATCATCAAGACCAATGCTAAAGGCCTGGTGGATCTTGGGTTCCTGGACCTTGGCTATAGCATTGTCACAGTAGATTGTGGATGGCCATCGAGGGACAGGGATAGCCAAGGGAGGCTGCAGTGGAACTCGACTTTATTTCCTTCTGGCCCTAAAGCTCTCGGTGATTATATCCACGACCTGGGCTTGGAGTTTGGTCTTTATTCTGGGGCTGGCTATCTTCAGTGCGGCTCAACCGACATTCCAGCATCACTCGGTACAATGCCTCAATCGTTATCCCGTTTGGAAACCGAGCATCTGGCTGATGGTCTTAGGTTACGAGGAGACTGATGCAAGGTCCTTCGCCGAGTGGGGAGGAGATACTCTCAAGTAAGACTTGCTTAGGTATAACTACCTTGTCCTCCACTGATCGAGGCAACTGTCTAGGTATGATAACTGCTACGCGACGTCGAGAACCGAGATGGTGGATGCAGATTCTGCCGAAGCAAAGAGCTCTAATCGCTTTGTCAAGATGGCTGCGGCTATCAATGAAACCAACCGCGATATCAAATACTTCCTGTGCCAATGGGGTATTGGTGAAGACGTTCCACAATGGTAAGTTACCAGTGCTCGCTCGTCGCACGCTCTGCTAACTCACTAGGGCTGCTCCGTTGGGAAACTCTTGGAGGATGAGCAACGACATCTTTAATGCCTGGAGAGCCATTTGGCGCATCACAAATCAAGTTGTAGCCCACGCCAAGTATACTACCCCAGGCGCCTTTGCAGACATGGACATGTTAATGTAAGACTTTGTGTATATGTCTGAAAGCATATGCTGAAACACCTAGTATCGGACTTGGCGCACTTTCACACGAGGAAGAGCGCTTTCACTTTGGCTTTTGGTCCATGATGAAGTCTCCCCTCATTATTGGTGGAGTCATGGACTCTAAACAAATTCCGTCCGAGTCTTTAGAGATCATGTCCAACAAAGAGGTCATTGCTATCAATCAGGACTCACTAGGACAAGCAGCAGAGCTGGTAATTCGACATACCCAAGAAGAGTGGGATGTCTGGGCTGGGGACCTTTCGTCTAACCGCAAGGTACTCGGTATTGCGAACTGGAAGAACGAGACCCAGACGGTGCAGGTCGACTTGGCTCTTGTTGGAGTCGACAGTGCCAGAGCGCGCAATGTCTGGACTCACAAAGAGGCCATCATATCCGGTACTCAAAAGTTTGATCTCGCACCACATGAACTACGACTACTCGTCTTGACAGAAATCAGTGAGGCCCCGTTCCCCAAGTCCACTGGATACTACTCAGTCGCCAGCGCATCTCTCGGGGGCTCAGCTTCTCTCGTTGATTGCGGGGAAAATGAGTGTTTGCCTGTTCACAAAAAGGTTGGTTCCATTGGCAGCGGCGCCAAAGTTGCCTTCAACTCAGTAAAGGCACACGCGGATGGCGCTTTATATGTAGGGGTGGACTACATCAACCATGAGTACCATCACACTATCGGTGATTGGGAAACCAACTCACGTAACATGTCCATCTCAGTCAATGGACAAGAGTCGAAACGCTGGGCCTTTCCAAACGCTGGGGGCGACTGGTTCGAGAGTGGTCGGTTGACAATTCTCCTTGATGGGTTTGTCAAAGGAGACAACAACACGGTCACTTTTACCGCTTCTTCGTCGGGTACATGGGCTCCTGATCTTGTTGGATTCGAGACTTATGCGTAATGGGCTTGCCACCCTGACTGTTCCTCGTATGGATGATGGTTTTTGCGAAATATTGACTGCTTGGCCAGGAGGTTTTCGGACCCGAGTCACCTTTGGCTTGAAATTGGAGGTTTGGAGTTGTCGTATTTCTGTCCTGCCACAATCAGTTTTGTGTTGTATGGTCCAGAACTCTATAACAGGCGCATACCTCTCTGTTACGCCTTGACCTTAAGGTTTGAGGTACCCGAAGGCTGGTATTGGGTTAGGTTAGCTCGAGTCTGATCAGGCAGTTCTATCAGATCTAGCCAATTCTAGTCACGACTCTATACTTAGCCTCGCGATATGTGGCTTTTGCCGCGAAAGCCCCAGATCGATTTCTTTGTCTATCTTCATATTGGGTGACAAGCTACGCCCTGGCTCAACACTTGCTAAAATCTAAAGAAACATCATGCTTTGATAAAGACAGTGATTCTGAAATCTGGACAGGTTCGTTCTCATAAACTCACAACTACAAGCCAAAGTTACATATACAAGAAGAGTCGTGGCTGTGAGGGATAAGCTAGAGACGCGTTTCCGCGCTCCTTATGCGACAATAGACGCGTCAGATAAAAAGACAAAAAGGATTATATCCCCGAGACCTTGATCGAGCAAGTGACCTTTCGGTGGACGCTCTTCCAACTGAGCCGCCGATGACGGACTTGTCTCGATCGCCACACGGCAGTGGAGAATTCAACTAGCAAATGTTTAGTCCCACCCTAAAGCAAAGTGTTTGCCAGGCAAAATCATATTATTTACAGAGCTATATAGTCTACATTAATATTTTACCACTAATGAGGCTTAATATAATATGTTTTTAACGATTTAGAAAGACTTTAACAAGATACTATAAGACAAGAATTCATCAATGGCTAATCGCAGGCGAGAAAATACTCTACATTGAAGTCTTATCATCGTGGCGTAATGTATCGTCTAAACCGTCTGCTTCTTTTCGCCACACGCACATTGAATCATGACAGGTTCATCTTTCAGTAGTAAAACTAACCACTATATCGTATAAACTGCGGTTGAACTCGTGTCAGTGAAAATGGGGGCTCCTCCAGTCTCCATTTTGCTTGGAAAGGCTCCATCTGCTCATGACTCGGCGTATCAAGCTAGCGCAAAATCGCGACTCATAGGGCATCAGACTAAAGTCGAAGGCTCCTCAGCGGAGTAAAGGAGAAACTACTGTAGAATAGGAAGGTCACTAGTACTCGCGGGGACCCCGCGGGGTTGGGCATAAATCCCTACTGTTAGAGATGGACCTTCTGAGCCCCTTTCTTTCATAACCGAATTCCCCGGTATCCGGTCAGCCGGACTACTAGCTGTGGGTTCGTTGTCATAGGGCCCAGTTGCTGATCGAATTCAAGTACGCTATTCGTTCCAGGATCAAGCTCCTCCTGTGAGTTAGCCAACGTACTATATGAAACCAGTGGCAAGCTGCAGATAGACGCGTGCAATATTTACTAGGAGGTTTGTAAAAGCATCTTGTGCTGCGAAAGCATGATTATTTTTTTACAGCGACGTGACAGCAAGAATACAAGGTCAATGAAACTGGTGTAGAGTCAGAATCATATGACAAGTTTGAACCTTTGGTCTACTCATAGGAAAGGCGCAGATAGTTGCAACTATTAGCAAATAAGATGGAAAAAGCGACCGAGTGGCCAAGAACTCGATAGCGCCACTAATGATTTTGCCCACGGGGGGCGGAGAATAACCTCCAACAGCACATCCAATTGCTATCCGCTCTTGAACCGGTGGGCAACGGTGGGCGATGGTATCCATAAATAAACGTGTTGTCATGGACGATGAACCGACTCATAGTACCCGGTGTCATGTAAGAGAAAAAGAATCTCTAGTCTCATGTTGGTCGACCAGAAATAACACCACGAGAAATAGTTCCAGGGGCTCTAGGCCCGCCGCTAGTTAGCAAACAGCCAAGGTAGCCGAGAAGAGAAGAGAAGCTTGCCAACAACGTCCCCTTTTCTAGTGTGAACTCTATTTTGGCCTGATGCTGATTGAACGCGGCCGACATCGCTGCAAGACACATCCTGGGCTGGCCGAGTCACTACATAGTACATAGATCCTTCGATCATGCACCATCACGAGCCTCTGCAACAAGCACCTCGCTGTTATCGTCCCCCAGGCCATAGATGCATCATATCTTCGGTTATCAAGACGGTGACGTTCCAGACTGGACTCCCATACCAGCTGCCGAGGGAGACGGCGCAGCATCGCCCAGAATGGCCTGACGCGTATGGACTTGGCGTTTGTCACATCATTATACCTCGAGCCTAGACTAACCCGACACAGACTGGTACGCTGTTAGACTGTGCCCACGTGGAACATGTGGAATCTAGCTGAACGCCATTTATCACGCTATCTCAAGCCGCATTAGTCAAGTTTGCTTTCAGCTCATCGTGTGCATGCACATAAGACCAACATGTCTTGAAGATCGTCCCTCGTTGAGCTCGTGCATCCTCGTCGATACTCTCCTTAATATTATTATTCTTTGTCGTGCTGCTGGACCATTGCAGTCTAGCCATCTAGCCTCGTCGATCACGATGGACTATTTCGAGGTTTGCTGGTCCATCTTCAGCACTATCTGCCTGGTCAATGTCATCTTCGGTATTCTCGTTTGCGAAATCACCACTTTCACCTGGCTTGCTGCCGTGCCAATCTTTTCCTCGGCGGCTGGAGCGATTGCGAATGGCCTCTGCTATTATGTCTATTATCGAACAAACCCTCTCCTCAATAATGTCGTCGCTGCTGTCTTTTCCGACTTTTTCTGGCTGGTAGGCTTGCCCTTCCACCCACTCGAGCTTCGAGCTTAACTGACTTCGGGGACAGTTACAAGAAGCAAGTCTGCTCCTCTACAGTTATATAATCCTCCAGCGTGTTCTTCGACCTCGACAATGGCGTATATTCTTCACCCTTTTCTGGGGTCTCATGGTGCTTACAGGCATCAGCCGCGTCTTCATCGCCATCTACCGTGTGCGGTTCCTTATGGAGGGTGTCCATCAGCATGAGATTACCATCAACTACATCCACATTGCCTATTTCACTTGCATGGCTATTTCGGAGTGCCTCAGCGCATACTTCCTCGTCGTTGTCTTTGCCTCGGCCAAAAACACCTCTATGAACGCCGCACTCAAGGTTCGACTTTTGCGATATTTGACACGCAGCACCGAAATCCGTGTTGCTTTCTTGGCACTTCTGGGCGTGCTTCGTACCATCATACATCCGTTCCAAACCCCCGGACAAAAGGCAGTCAATGTTACCAGCCAACTTGACCGTTTTCTCTACGCTTTGTTCTGTCTGTACCCGATGGTTCTATAGTGAGTGCTTGACTAGTCCCTTTAGTAGCTTTCAAGCTAACCAGTCCATTTTAGCATCGATACGCTTGCGTCAAAGCTTCGATTCAATGAAGATCGATCGATCCATACTCAAAGCGGAGCCGCCGATCACTCAAACCGCTATGGAACAAATACGCAAACCAGATGCTACACAACAAAGTCCAACTATATGTCCAAGGTCTACGATGGTGGCGTACCTCTGGATGGAAATAACTCGCAGGAGCAGATCGTCAAGGCCGACGGATCTACCAGGTCAGGAGTCTCGGATGTTGAGCTAGAAGATATGGACGTGGAGGGTCTCGTTATCCGAAAGACTACCGAGGTTACAGTAACATAGTCGTTACCTAGCCTTGTACCACAATGTGGTCTATATCACTTTTCTTTACCAAATTCCCTTATGTATTCTTCTAATCTAGAATAGAGATACCCAAACACCTTAGCCGCTAACTCAGCGGCAACTAGAAATACAATACAACTTGCAAAAGTTCTGAGTATAAACTCCTCACCAACCTAGCATACTCTTTGTGGTGCTCTTATATATCCAACTGTCATCGTTGCATTCTTGTAGTTCGAGATATAGTGGATACGAAAGTTCGCTGGGGCAATAATATTGTGGTATTACCAATACTAAAGTTGTTTCTATAAAAAAGACTGATACTAAAGACCAGCCCTTAGTTCTTTGTCTTACACATTCGTCCATCGTTAGCAACAGCCCATGCTTCACTACCAACCGCCGCAGTGGCATAGAATAGATGCTGCGGATCATACTTCTTTTTTATACCCAATAACCTTCCGTAGTTGACGCCGTAAAAGGTCTCCTGCCAGTCGCGCTGTTGGAAGTCGGCTTCGTTGATATAGGCCCCAGCTCCAGGAGTTGCAGCCTCTATCACCGGCTGAATTTCGTCTGTGATCTTGCGCTGAGCCGCCAGCATATCTTCCCAAGATGCATCATTGCTCCAAGGTAGAGTCAAAGATACTTGGACGACTGAGTCTCGCCATTGAGGCAACACCGCGTGGGCATTGTCTCCAAACCTCGACACGTTGAGCCCAACGCCGATATAGGTGATGCCCATCTCAGCAAGCTTGCGTGCAGTGGGTGAAAAGCCTTTGAGCTTGGAGCGTGGCAGCAGACGGCCGCCAAAGAGTTGCGTACCGACCTGAATGTTTCCGGCAGGAAGAGGACCCCAGTAGTGATCATAGTGGTCGTAGTAGCTCTGATACTCAGTCATGTTTGGCTGAAATGTGACACCCAAAGCAGCCAAGGAGTCAGACAGTGGCTTGAGGATCTTCTCGGCCTCGGCCTCAGTCTTGTTGTAAGCAGTCATGGCTGGGACTTGGAGGAAAGAGTCGGAGAAAAAGTAGATGATCATGACGCCAGAATCAACAATCTTGGGCAACACGGCGTGAAATGCGTCGATGATGTCGTAGATGAGCTCAGGATTCTCCTTAGGGGGCGTAACGAGAAACCTAGCACCGCTCACCCTGGCATCTGGATGCGCTCTAACAGTAGCAGACGTAACGACTCCGTAGTTTCCGGTGCCACCACCACTCAAAGCCCAGAATAAGTCGTTGTTCTGTTTCCTATTCGCCTTGACCAGTTTACCATCAGCCGTAACAACCTCAAACTCGAGAGTATTATCAGCTGCGAGGCCAAATTCGGTGCTCAATGCTGAATGGCCGCCGCCTTGGGTATAGCCACCAGCAAGACCAACCGAAGGACACTCGCCAGTTACCACGACCAGTCCGTCAGCATGAGCAGCAGCCAGTGCTTCATAGCCTTGGATGCCAGCCCCAACTTTGAGAGCTTTACCTCGATAGTGGCCATCGTTCCAGGTGAGGATTTCTGTGCCCTTGAGGTGATGAGTCCAGATAGCCAGAGCCCCAGCACCAGTGGAGCGACCAAGATAGTCGTGGCCTGTGTTGCGGATTACGAATCGGATATTCTTCTCCTGGGCGAACTTGACAGTGGCAGCAACGTCTTTGGGATCCTTGGCATTAACAGCGTATCTGATATAGTTGCCAAGCGTGCACGGTTTGGTTCTAGGTGTGAACGGATCACAGGACTGATTGGCAAAGATGGGGGCCATGACCGATGACGACGACTCCGTACTTTAGTGGCTGTGGTTAGCTCAAGAGTGTATATATCATAACGAATGCTGAGCACGATAAACTCACTGGACGGAAGAGTAGAGCCATTGGTCCTGCAGGCGTGCACACTCTTGGGCATTGTAGCTTGGGTTGTGACAGGGCGTGCCTAAGGGAACTGTTGCAATCAACCTACCTCCAACGGTAGTGTTGAGGCGGGCCCATTCATTGTGCGAGGGCCAGCAAGAGTCTCCAGGGAAGCATTTGCAGTCTAGCTTGGATGCACTGCTAGAGCTCGCAGCGAGAATGAGCAACGAAGACACAAGAAGGCTGCGCATTTCGGAAGCTTGAGAGACAGACGCAGACCGAGTTCAAGCTTGACAGTTTGCGTTCTTTTCTTGAGCGAGCAGAGCAGAGATTCACACAGATGAAGTGCCGAGCGACCCATGCCATCGAGTGGCTGGGAGGGTGGGCTTGTCTCACAACCTAATCACGGGTAACCGGAATACCCATGGCAAGGTGTCAAGTTGAGCTAATGTTCGCTTACATAGCTGGTCTTTGTATCGTGTGGAGAACCTTCTATTCCAGCAAGGATCTGAAGTATTGCATCTCTGGACTCTGATACCTAGAGCTAGAGGAATGCTAAAGGCAACTCGAAAGTACGTGCGGCCAAGCCCACGTCATCAGCTCTGCAAGTCATAGTTATATGATACATCAAAAGGTATGGCCGGAGGACAGACTCTTGTGTCCTGTACAATCGAAGAGATTATTAATGCCTAGGGTGCTTATGACAAAGTCTTGGCCACAGGGGACTATCCATTCGCTAGGGGAAGATCCTTACCCAAACCCAAATGCTTAAGGACTTTGACCTATCAAAGCTCCTTCTGCCACTTGGATAATCTGGTGTAGCCCCATGCTGGCTGCGAGTTGTTTGTCATTTTTATAGCCCAGGATATGCCATTGGTTCTGCTGACTCGAGTGCCTGCACTTCAGCAAAAGAAAAAGAACATGTCACTTGTTGAAATTACTCCGTCTCGGAGCGAATTGACATCCGTTTCGTATTAATACCGTTGTTAGAGTCGTCTTCAGTAGCGAAATAGAGTTTGCTCAAGTGATTAGCCCCGAGAAATGATTCCTTTGAGCCCCTATTCTTTGTTATATGGTAGGCCATGATTTGTCTGGGGTTTGTCCACGGCATGATCATGAACTCTTTGGCGCTTCAAGGGTCTTAAACCTTGAATCTATCAATGCAATGCACTAGTGATAGGCGAAACGATAATGATATAGTTAAGCTCTCGCCTTTATCCCGTGGGCTTTGAAGACCTCCATCCTCATAGTTCCCAGCCTTATCACGAAAATGCCTTGGGTCCGCAACACAGCAGAAGGTACGATAACCGATGGGCCAAAGATAACAGGCCTGACAATAGCTTTCACAACACTCTCGTTTGTGATTGTTTGTGTACGAATCTACGCGAGAGCTTTGGTGATTAAGTCTTTTGGCAATGGTAAGCCCATTCCGTTGTGGCCTCAGAGAGGGATACTGACAAATACAAGATGACTGGGCCATTATTCTTGCTTGGGTTCGTTTCTCTCGAGGCGTTTGTCTCCTTGGCTGACACCTTGGGCGTAGTTTGGCATCCTAGGATATGCGGTAGCAACTGTAGTCCGTGAGTATCTGTCTGTCCCAGCATGATTTGCTGTCACTAAACACAAAAAGAAACTACTTGGGGCTTAGGCCTCAAGAAGCTTGACGATATGCCAGAACAGAATGTATACACATTTAGCTTGGTAACTCACCGCCTGTCACTGAAACTCGTCCATATGGCTAATGAACGAACGAACGAAAGATTCAATTTATTGGAGGGCCATTGTATGTTGTGCCGTGGCTCTGAAGAGTATTCGTTTTACTGACCTGTCAGCTATGTTATTGGGATCTACGGGTTCAAATTAAGCATGCTGCTGACGTATATACGCGTCTTCCCTCCTGGATACTACCGCATGATCACTATAGCCGTAGCAGTCATAATCACCATGGCCCACATTGCTTTTGTCTGCGTTTTTATCTTCCTGTGTACT
The DNA here is from genome assembly GCA_021655895.1 of Fusarium sp. NRRL 66739. Lineage (NCBI taxonomy): Eukaryota > Fungi > Ascomycota > Sordariomycetes > Hypocreales > Nectriaceae > Fusarium > Fusarium sp. NRRL 66739. Next base: position 68,557 of record JAJJWO010000036.1, read on the forward strand.
CCAGTATGAGATTGAGATATCACCCCCAAGACTCTGGGCTAATTCCTCGGCACAGGTTGCAAAGCAGTGGGATACAAGTATCACAGATGGCCATTGTGTTGACGGTGTTGCATACTACCTCGCCTTCTCGTCGCTGACCATTCTTTTTGACGTGGTAGTGTATGTCAATCTATCTTTGTCAACTTTAGACTGATTTCATGTATAGACTGACGCACTCGCAGATTATTCCTACCAGTCCCGTCTCTTCTCACATCACAGATGCAGCTACGAAAGAAGCTTATTCTTCTTGGTTTATTGGGCCTCTGCGCCTTCGTCACAGTCATTCAGGTCTTTCGAATCCAAGTCATTGAAGAACTGACCAACTATCTCGACTCAGCCAGAGCAATCTTGTGGTCCGTAATTGAGACAAATACAGGCATCATCATCGCTTCTGTACCAACACTGGCTCCTCTCATCAGGTATTATACAGAGAGACCAAGAGCTGCTACTTCAACACCATCAAACATACAGAACTCGCACTATGATCTGCAGAGTTGGAAGAGCAGAAGGTCCAGAATTCTGCCAAGTAATGATGACGGTGTTTTTGATGAGGAGATGCATACGCCGTCTGCTTCCCACCCGGGTGATAGCACAGAAAACATCCTCCAAAGGTCTGATGGGATCCAGAGAAGAACTGAAATTATCATAACAACAGAAGAGAATCCTTCTGTAGACCTATCACCCGCAACTGCAAGGTGATGAGAAAGGTTGATGGGCGAGTGTGGACGGGCACGAAAGTAAGCTAGTATCGAAGAAAATCCACGAGAAACTGCTCTCAGAAATTTCTGCAATTGATGTTTAATCGATTCAGTGAGAATTGTGACAGCTATGTGTGCTATGTGTATATCGCAGTTCCTCAATGCGTAACCCAAAGCGTAGATTGTGACTTGTTGACCTTGTGCAGTCTGTGCCATCAGCCCTCAACTGAAGCGATCCCCTGGCTGTCCACGGCGAGCTTGGCCTGGTTGAAATATTCGTCGTTCGAAGGGAGCTGCAGATTGACCGAGGTAATAGGTGCGACCTTGACGCTCAAGTCACCGTCGCCTTCAAGGGCCAGCACATGGCCACCGATATTTCGGTCCGCCCCAAGAAAGTGCATATGATCACCAGCAACGCTCACGCCCTGCATAAACTCTGGAGATCTAAAGCCGATAACAGTGCCCTGAACATTCTCAAAGGAGTTGGAAGCCTGGCGTTTTCCGATCTCAGAGAGGCTCTCACCAGAACATTTCTGGCCACCAACTGTGCGGACTGTTACCGACTTAAAGAGCCCATCTACCCGAAAGGCTAGGTAGTGGTTTTTGGTTCCTGGGAGAAGCTGCGATAAACACTCTGCCAGATTATCTTTGTGCTGGAGCTGTCTTGATATGGACTTGGTTGGCTGGAAACGTGTGGTCATGGCAAAAGGCGCTGTTTGCTCCGCACAAGTCCTGCTATCAAGAGCAACGACTGAACCATCAGCCTTCATGTAGTAAATAGAGCCATCGAGGATGATCATTTCGCCGTCCATATGTCGAAAGGTGCCAAGGCCATGGTCACCTTGGGCAAGGAGGTCTTTTAGAGTGATGCCAGTCTCAGCAACACCGTCCATCAAAGCCGAGACGACAGAGTATTGGAAGAGCTGATTGGAAGACATATTGAGGAATGAGCTTGTGCTTCGCGAGAGAGTAGAGAGAAATAAAAGAGTCTATGCTGCACAGAAAAGAAAACTGGAAAAGTATTGCGGAGCTAGGGCGGCCAATGGAAAGTGTATGTTTGGGGTTGATACGTCATATAGTTATTTGCTGATACACAGCGCTATGAGCAATGGCAGATATTAGGCATGATATCTTTGATATAGGCAAAAACTGTGTTTAAAACTGCATATCTTGATCTATTCTTTTTGGGATATGAGTAAAATAACTATGAGAAATGAGCATTGGCTTACACGAGATTATTTCAAGCTATACACATTTGAACGGAATGCAGTAACGTACTGGCACACGAAATCTTGCGCAATGAAATTTTTAATTGTTTTGTTCTCAAGTAATGTACTGCCACAAAACGGTGAGGTCTATATACAGCCATTTCACCATTGCAATGGCTTCACCCTTGTGGACATAAAGAAGAATACAAGACTTAATGCTTCAGCAACCAGTTATTCCTTGCGAGTTGACTAGCTGGTGCCCGAGCAGCCAACAAAGTTGTTGCCCGAAGCTCCAGTGTGGGTGATAGCTCCAGCATACTGGCAGTTGGTGTTGATGACAACACGATCAGCACCGGGCGAGCCTATTTATAACAGTTAGAAGCCAGTCAAGGCTATGGATAGTTGTAAATGACATACCGCCGTTGTAGACACCACTTCGCAGAATGGGGAACTCTTGGTAGGGGCCATTGACGATAAAGTCAAAGCCTTCGTAGTTGTTGTAAGTGTGAGGGTAGGTAGAGCTTCCAGCAGTATCGTCTGCCTGGTAGTAGCTGCAGGCCGCATTGGCAGCGGCGCGCACCTGAGCTGCCGTGTAAGAGTTGCTACCGCATGTTGTAGCAGATTGACGGGTCTCGATAGGGCCAGCTACGACGACGCTCACGAGCGTAGCCAAAGAAGCAAAGGTCTTGAGGTTGGTGACGATGTTAACATAGCTTCTCATACAAATCAAGAGATGCAGAGAAAGAGAGAAATAATACCTTGAAGAAGAGCATTTTGAGATTGGGGGGGTTTACAAGAGATGTAGAGATAGATGAGCACTGTAAGCAATCCTGAGCTGATTCATTCCTGAAAGCACCGCTATCTTGACCTTATATACCACAAGTCCCCCAAGCCAATGCTATTCCCTTTTAACAAAAATACTGCTTTCGGCATATAGAAGACTACAAAGATGGCAGGTGACTGTGATCACCAGCCCAATTGGCTCCTACTACGGCAGTCTGTCTTGGAGTTTTGATAACAGCTAAACACCTGCTTAAAAAGGCTGTAGCTCCGGCAGTAGGGAGTTTTAGTCGCGGCGAGCTTGGCCAGTCATATATAAATACCGCAACAAGAGCGGGGGAGGATCGGCAATATGCTGTTTCAGCAGTGCCCATGTGCTCGTCTTATCTTCAGTGATTGGAACTGATTAGACACTTGGAAATATACCTTCTCGTATCGGAAAGTGAGATATCCCATGCTCGCGGCTCCTCGGCCTCTCCTACACCGTCTCGTGTTGCCAATTTCTTCGGCTGCTCGTCTTCCTTTCCGTTACATCCATCTCACGAGTACGTCTTCGTTTGCAATGGCGGACAATATCCAAGCATTGCTCGGCGACAATGCCATTTCCTCCCAGCAGGCCGCCCATGAGCTTGCTAGTCCTTGCAGGGATGCCTTCGAGCGAGATGGTGACCTGTCCAAGCTGGAAAGCGACCTAGACAGCCTGTGGTCTACCATTCTCACCGCTGCCGAGAAGACCCCTCACGACCAGCAAGATAAGCTGGTCGATATATTGCGCGCCATCAAGCAAATGCCTCAGCCCGTCAACAAGACCCAAACGTTCAAGGTCTGGGACGAAGAGCAGTCGTGGGATAAACTACCCATATTCGGTGCCAAGGCTCGGGAACAGCTGGATATTGGTATGGTGCTAATCTTTCTTATCTGTGGCCTAACCTCTAGTCTAACTGATTAGCAGCCCAAGAGAAGTCAGACGAGGCTTGTGTCAACATCAACGGTTTCTTTGCTCGCATCACGGCAGCCGAAATCGATGATCTAAGTCTCTTCGCCATCTGGATCCTACGACAAGCCCTTGAGGACCCTTCAGAAAACGAAATAGCGCAGAAAACTCCACCCAAGCTGCTGAAATCCGCTGCTGTCTGGCTGATTTATGCCGGTAACGCTTTGACAACCGCCAGCAAAAAGAAGAAACAGTTCGATGGCAAATTAGCAAAGCCAGGTGCCAGTCTATCGATGTTCAAGGATGAACCTGGCTGGAGAGGATTCTGTGAGGACCGGTGGAAGACTTGGCAGGATCGGTTGACGTCGCTGAAGGAACAACAGGTATCGAAAGAGGTTAAGACTTTGCTTGACTTGGCTATTGATAGCTCCAGAAACATCTAGAAAAACATCTTCACAGAAGTAGACTTCACTGTTCCGGTTTAATAGTTATAAAAAAGATCAATGTAATTCGATTGAATGCTGATAGAGGACACCTTAGTTTTATTCTCGTGAGTGTCACGGCCCTCCTACCATATCTGCGCTCTGCCGTATTTAAAATGGTGAGATGATCTGCTAGTACAGCCTGGATGACACTAGTAAGTTTAGCATGTCCCTCTGGATGAACCATCAAATATTATATGAGACTGAGCATATGCTAGGTCCACCACTTCCACTGCTGCCTCCTTCTTAACCAGTTCTGTTGCCGGTGCTGTGTCAACACTGAACGGTGCCAGGAGACTATATCACAAGATTAGCAGCGAGTTATAAGACCATGGATTCTACTCACCTGTCGTCGTGCAAGCACCAGATGATCTTGCGAGGTTTACCAAGCCAATCAATCTCCTTCAAGGCAAATTGTGCTGCTGACCCATCGAACGGCCGTCCATTGTAGTTCGCCCTTCCAGCAATACCCAATACCGCTACCTCAGGCTTTGGCTCGACGATTCGCATGATGCCCTCATAGCCACCCAAGTGCGAGTTGAACAGAATAGCCCTGTCGTCAATAACAACATTGTACATAAGTTGGCCACCGTCAAAGCCGCTCATGACATTTTTGTTGCGGTCCCGCATAAACTCCATAACGGCTCGTAGCTTGTCATCTATCTTGTCGTCAGGTATAATCTCATGGAGCCGCATCAGCCCCCAAGTCATGTTATGTGTGATGTCAAGTGTACATTCAAACTGCGTTGCAGCTCCTGTGTAAACTTTACCCGTGTCAAAAATAGCAGGCATATCGTGTGGACCCGATCCGGGCATCAGGCAGTGCAAAGACGGCCAGACGTGGACTGAGAAAGAGGCCAAGTCGGGGTGAGGCCTAGCTGGGGATCCAGGAGGTCCTGGGAGGACACGACAAGTGCCAGAAGATGCTTGTTGACGAACAGCACGGGTGAAGAGCGGAATGCGCTCTCCGCCTGAAACAGGCATGAGTTGTGGTTCGGGTACACCAGCTCTTCGTAGAATATTGATGGCTTCGCCGTTGGCAATGACAATAGCACCGGTAGCAAGGGCGAGCCGATCTGCACCCGGCAAACTAGACGTCTAATATGAGTGATCAAAGCGCTTGCTCCAGAACACGAGTCACTTACTGATCAAAGTGGGCATGGGAGATCAAGATGTAATCTGCCTCGGTTACGTTATCAATCTCAAGGTGTCGCTCCATCAGGCGGGGCTTGTCTAGCCAGCAATCATGGAAGACTGTAATTCCATGGGCCTTGAGCCTGAATGTGGTTGTTCCTGGGAAACGTGAGCTTTCAGGTATTACCAGGAGAGACCGGAGGGATGATTACCGAAGAAGTCCAACGTTGGTGACTGTGCCATGGTGGGTGAGTGGATGAAGAGTTGCCGCGAGAGAGCTATGTCGATATCAATTTACTGACTGGGTTCTTTATTGAACAAGGAGAAATGCTTTGAATAAGTCTGGGCTCATGAGAAGCATGGTACGTACCGGCAGCCGGCTTCCGGAGCCCCACCGGCAACCGGATACCGCCCCGTGCCGAAGGATCCGGTAAAGTATACTCCGTATCATGCCTAGATAAAGTCAATGTATATTTACTTTACCCCTTAAATATGAAATAATAAATAAATCGCTGTCAGTCAGAGTTCGTACCTTTCCTAGTCATCCTCGTTGTCATGTCGTCTTTCAAAGTAATCATCGTGGGCGGTGGTCTCGCTGGGGCCCTGCTCGCCAACGGCCTAGTCAACAATGGCGTCGAAACAATAGTCTACGAGAGAGACGCTCGATATTCGAAACGAGAAGGCTACCAGATTCGTCTTGGTGATGCAGCCATCCAGGGCTTGAGAGCGTGCCTTGACGAAACACACCTCGCTTCGATTCTGCGGAAACTCGGCCAATCTAGCAGTGCAGCTCTTACAGCACCAATCGTGTGCAATACTAGGTTTGAGCCTGTCATCGATCTATCTACTCTGCCATCTTACTCCAGATCTTCTGCCATCAACCGCGTCGTTTTGCGCGACCTGCTTCTCGAGCCTATCGTCTCCAAGGGACTCGTCAAGATCGAGAAGGCCTTCCAGCGATACGAGATTACTCCCGACGAGAAGGTCAATGTTTACTTTGCCGACGGCACCTCTGATACGTGTGATGTCTTGGTTGGTGCGGATGGTAGTGGATCAAAGGTTAGTCGACTCTTGATGGCTTCGCTTCACACCCTTTAGTTTAGCTGAGTTACTCACCCAGGTCCAGATTAACAAGCAAGTTGGAGCTAGAAACATCGTCGACTTGGAAAGTCATCACACTTTCCTTTCAAAGGGAGACATCCCCGTATCGAAATTAGGCCAGCTTCCAGATCGGTTGCTGCAGGGTCCTATCCTCACTTTTAGCAAAGGAATAAGCCTCTACTTCTCCGGTTAGACCACTGCATACCTTAAGTCTTCCTTGAAAGCTGATACGGGCCTAGTATATCTGCCTGCATCGATGGATGCACCCTCCAAGGACATGTCTGATTCCAAAATCGTGTACGACGAAGCACAGGCATCCTACTATTGGGGATTGAATGTGCCGAGAGGCTCGATCCCAGCACAAACCCTGAAAGACATCAAGAATCCCCGTCAAGTTTGTCTCGATGCTATTCATGACTGGGCTCCAGAGTAGTAAGTTACTTGTGTCTCCAGTACTAGGTTGTAAGCGACATGTCATTAATCTATACGTAGCCATCAAATGCTCTCTTTCGGAGCCAATGATGAAAACGCCAACCAAATCCTGAATGTGCCACTCCGCGCAAGTAAAAAACTACCCAATGATTGGCGGACTAAACTTCAGGGCACGAAAGGCCAAAGCCACCAAGAAGGCCATCCTAGAGTGTGGCTGATGGGAGACGCTGTACACGCAATGCAGCCTAACCGGTATAATTCCTTCAACTCGCTATGATATGTAGCTAACAGGCCTAAAGTGGACAGGGCGGTAACCAGGCAATGCTCGACTGTGCAGATATCTTGCCCAATCTGCTGGAATTAGCCAAGATTGCCAAGACGGCTTCCCCGGTATCAACTGAACAAGTACAGACGGCATGTGTGAGATATGAAGGCGCCATGATAAAGCGAGCTTTCGAATGGGTTGCAAAGAGTGGCGGTACAAGCATGCCAGTACGTACTTGACCGTGAAACGAAGAGAGACATGACCATACTGATACATCTTCACCTAGAACTTGGATTTTGACGGGTGGTTGGGAACGTTGGTCTCGTTCATTACAACGTTTACTTTACCGGTCATCCGGTTCTTTTATAAACTATTCTCCTCTTAGTCGTTGACTACCGATCTGTTTGGGGTGGAACGATTGACGTTGGAGTACTGTATGCGACGAGGCTCATACCTCAGGGGTAGAAACGGCTCACCACACTCATCCTTATGAATAGCCAATCCAACGTTGGCTTACAGAGGCCAGACTTTCGACCTGATAGAATAGAATAGTTCCTCCTTGAGGCCGATGTATCTCGACTTTCAAATGTCCCCAGCCAGCATAGAGAAGTCGAATGAAGAGTCATCTAGCCCTGAGTCTGATTGCAACATGAAGTCTAAGTCGACGTCATTCTCCCACGAATCTATCGTTCCAAACGCAATAGTATCATGGTCCCCCTCGAGTTCCGTTGAAATCATGAGTTGTGCATCTATCGTCGAGTGGTTTTCGACCACCTTCAGGATGGGGTTTGTGCTAGGCTCAAGATTTGAGGAAGTGGGAGCGGCGACGTCTGGAATGCGTCCAAAGATGCTGCAAATCTTATCCTCCCTTGATTTCAGATCATGATAGTCCCTTCGTGTAATATACTCATCTTTGGCTCGTTCGAGAGCCTCGACAATCGCCCCGTAAGACCTGGCATAGACGTCGTGTCCCCTGAAGTGACCCAACAAGTCCTGGCTAATACGCAATCCCTTGCTAAGTGGAAACGTGCGGTCAAGGTCGGCAAAGACAGCAATGCCTAAAGTCAACGAAGCCGTAAATGCCAACTGAACAACAAACGGCAGTCCTTTGGGTACCTTGCCGTGAGATAATACCTCTTTGGTGACCTCCAAAGCACGGACGGCTGAGTCAAGACAGGCCTGGACAAGGATGGCGTTGTCTTGCAGACCATCAAACGTATAGTGAGTTTCTAGGCCGATTTCCTTGCTTCTTATGTACCCTGAGACGTATTCTAGCAGAAACGGCCTGGCTAACAGCATGATAGACCAATAATATGCCAATTTCACATATGATAACGCGATATTTTGAAAGGTATCGGGGTTTTCGACATCAGTGATGCCATCTACAGCCAGGCCGTCTGGAAAACGCGACGCCCATAAGCGATGCTTCTCGCTTATTTCGCGGACGAAGCTATCGGATATCTTGCGCTGACGATAGACATCAAGCTGGATCTTCTCGTGTATTATGCCGAGATCAATGACTGATGAATAGGCACCCTCTGATTTGATGTTTCGTGTCTCGTAAGTAAATATCGGGCGTCCGGATGACAGGCTGATAAAAAGATCAAGTTTGCGCAAGGCCTTCCAAAGCCGCTCCCTCATAACTCGTTGGCGCTCAGTTAAATCACATAGTGAATCAGCGCGATGGATGCCGATTGTATACGCCGCACGGGCGGCCATTCCAATGGCGTCAGCAGCGGCTTCTGTTCTCGAAGCATGGAGGAGGTAGAGGGTAGTCCATATGTAGCACCGTACAGATAAGACGCTGTGGTTATCCAAGGATTGTGATACAGCTAGGGTTCGTCCATGCTGAAAGTATCTTTCGGCAAGGTCATCCTTCTCTTCTGGACAGGAATGGGCACCAATAGCCATGATAAGGTAGTACTCGGCTGTCGTCAGATCGTTGTCGCTTGGAGAAGAGAATAGCCATCTAAGCATGCTCTCCTTCAGAGCCAGTCCATCCGCTGCTCCGAGCATGTTGTTTGTCGCCCCAAAGCCCCAGTCGATAAGGTATTCAGCCTCAGCAGCGTTGGGCTTAGAAGGAAAGTCGCCAGCCTCAGGGAGCGAAGATGGAAGCCTCGCCAATGCCTCAGGTCCAGGTGGTGTGCCACTCAAGTGGCAGGATTTCAAAGATTGCTGTACCAGTGACTGGATTGCATGTAGAAAGCTGAGGTTGCCCGAGTCATGACAGAAGGCAAGAGTCCTTCTCAGGTCATGTGAGTAAACCGAGCTGCTCTCTAGACCAGAAGAAGCCAGTGTGATGGGTGTGGGAAATCTTTGGCCCAACTGAGAGCTGAAGTCCAATGAATCTCCGGCTACTGAGCCGCTCGTAGCAGCAGCATGGCTCTGCACTATTCGACGAGTGACTGAAGACTTGGCGTAGCTACATGCCACCGCGTCATCTCGCGAGACACATCGTTGACATGGTAGGGCTCCATCGCAACGTTCCTTGCGTCTTTTGCAACTTCGACAAGCCTTGGCACATCGCCTTCGCTGACTGTCGGGTATTCTTGGGGTTGGCATTGCTGATAGGGACGAGAGCTTCAAGAGAGTAAATGTCCGAGGGAGCTATTCCGGAATTTTCGAGTGGACGTGGTTCCAAGCTCCCAAGGAAATTAGTTTCCCCGCGTTACCCCATATTCGCGAAACTCAAATGAGGTGCTGAGAGAGATACGATAAGCATAAGTTAGTTATAGTTGTTACAAGTTGCGAATATCGATCGTAATATTCATAAGTTGTACGTTTCTTTCACCACTGTAATCGACAACTTCTTCTATACAAGTTGTATCTCAGAGCAAGATAATAGACAAGAGATGTTATTCTTATTCCGTTGCGGCCATGACCCCTACAGTAAGTAACGACAATCTCACCGCTCTTTTCTCGCAGTGAGGAGGTTCCGGGAGCGTACGTGCCAGTAGTCACCTATCATGTGATACGACATTAGGATAGTCATTAAAACAACGTGACCGAGTAGTGTATGGTTTCCTGTCAACTACGGACTACTAGACTAGTTCTTATGCCCATTATTGAGCTGAGGCCACTAGCAACAGATCAGAAACGTAGGGTAGTATCGGCAGTGAATGGTACAGTACATAAAGATGTATTTCGTGTTTGAATCTCTGCTCGCGTACGCGTCCCTGCTAGGTTTACCCATAATTCATGTCCCGAACGCGCGTCTATCATCGGCACATGCCTAGACTTGTTACGTGTCATGCATTTAGCAAAACAAGGCAACTATAGCAGGGTGCTAGTGCTCTACAAAGGGAAAGGAAGCAATGCCTCGATTGCTAATGCGCGTATTACGAGAATTGTTGGGTGAGCAGAATGCTCTTGTGCTACTGTTTGATGTTCAACATAGTTGTATTTCACGAAACTCTAACAGTTCTAGCTAAATCACTAAACTTTTTCTCATCTTAGACAGCAGAGTCGCTGACAACTCCATTGCCTCGCTCGGAGTGGTCGATCTTGATATCATCGTCACTGCCAAAGCCATACTCGCGAGCCTTCTCATGCACCTCGTGATCCTCCATGCGAGGCAGTTGCTTGGCAGCCGTCACGTAGCTAATCTTCTCGGTGTAACCCTTGGCGAAGATCAGGTCAATCTCCTCGAGAGAACGGCCTGAGGTTTCAGGGTAGAAGAAGTAGATGATGGGGAAGAAGACGGCGTTGATGGCAGCAAAGAAGGCGTAGGTACCCCAGCCGTTGGTGCCAGTTCCGTCAATCATGACAGGAGTGATCATAACAATAAAGAAGTTCCAGAGCCAGTTAGAGACGGTAGAAGTGGCGTTGGCCTTTGCGCGAGTCTTGAGAGGGTTGATCTCAGCTGGGTACAGCCAGGGAAGAGGCAGCCAAGTAGCACCGAAGAAGGCGATGTAAGTGAAAAGACCAACAGCTGCGCCCTTGGAAGCCTCAGGTGTACCAGGAATCAAGGCTCCAAAAGAAAGGACCATAGACAAGCACTGGCCGACGGTACCGATGAGGAAAAGCTTGCGGCGACCAACACGTTCCACGGCAAACCATGAAGTCGTAGCGAAGATGGAATAGACAATCATGTTCACTCCACCAAGCAGAAGAGCCAGGTTGTGGCTGGTACCGATCGAGTTCTGGAACAGAATGGGGAAATAGTAGATGACGGCGTTGCAACCGGAGAGTTGCTGCATCATCTGAGAGGCGCCACCAAGAATGAGACGTCGGAAGTGCTGAGTCTTTCCGCCAGTGAACAGAGCAGAGAAGGGTGTCTTTCCACCCTCGTGGCCAGCTGCCGCGATGGCCTTCTCGATAGTGGTCATCTTGGTGGTAACCTCGGGATCGTCTCGAGCCTTTCCGCAGAGGCCAGCCATGACAGTGAAGGCTTCGTCGCGGTGGCCCTTGGTCAGAAGCCATCGAGGGGACTCGGGCAGCTTCATCATCATGACCAGGACGATGAGGGCAAAGAAGCACTGGAAGGCGATGGGGAATCGCCAGACGAAAGGATCGGGGCCGTAGGTGCAGCCATAGTCGATCCAGTAGGCGATCAGCGTGCCAATAGCGACGTTACCGCCTTCAATGCAGATGAGCTTGCCACGGTTGTGCGAGTCACTGCACTCGGCCTGATACGTAGGGATAGTCGATGTGTTGACTATTGACGTTAGTTCTCAGCACATACGCCAACGAGGCAAAACCACTTACTTCCATTGCCAATACCAGTAATTGCTCTGCCAATAATAAACTGGGCTGTAGCACCGCCAGAGGGAGGAACAGCTGCGATCTGGATAATGACACCGATAATCATGACGATAGCACCGAGGAAGATGGACTTGCGGCGACCAAGAGCGTCACCAAAGTTGAGGATAAAGAGAGCACCAAGGAAGCATCCGACGGCGTAGATAGACACGACGAAGCCCTCGTAGGTGCTGTCGTCTTTGACTTGAGGGAAGTCATTGGTAAAAGCTGGGGCCGAGATGATGCCTGACATGACACCTTGATCTGTGAGGCGGCAGACGAGGTTAGCTGCTGAATCGAGGTCACGGCTATTCAAGGAGCATAACGTACCGTAGCCAAAGAGAAGGAAATCTGTTGTTGCGACTATGGTAATGAGTCTCTGGAGACCCTTGCCAGTCTTGCCCCAGTAGGTTGGCACACCATCATCGTTGTCGACGTGAACCATAGTGACGGATAGTTAGGAGAACAGCTCCTCTCTATTTTCGATATGGTGATTTGATCTGTCCCTCACCTCAAGGAGCGGGAGATTTACATTCTTTATAAGTGCAAGCAGCAAGACAGACGTCCCAGCACATCTGGAGTCGACGTGGATCTCCTAAGCTGTAGGCCGTCCACAGACCCAATGTTTTCATGTCACAGTACACGGAGTCGGTGGAACCGAGTTGAGGAGAACAAAACCAAGCTCGGTTGGGGAATGACTCGAAACTTGGCAGTGGAATTTGGAGTAAGTGAGGAGAAATTTGGTCCCTGAGAGATCATTGATAACTTTAGATAAACACATGAATAGCCAGCCCTCGACCAACCAGGCCAGCCAATACCTGAAGAGATTTTTGACACTTGACAAGGGATCAGCGTCGATAACGTCACTGACAGAAGAAAAAGAAGAGAGATAAAAATCTACAAAAAGTCCCGCATGACGTAAAGAGCCGTGCAAAGTCGCCAGGGTCCGACTTAGTCAGTGTTATACATATGCGGCGATTAGTAGCTATCAGTGGCCAGGAACAGATTGCAGATCACCTCCACATCAGACGAGACAAGGCCAATAAGAGATTTATATGCAGTTTTGTCATTGGGCAAATAGCGTATCTTATTCCCGTAAAGCTAAAAAGTCTTGAAATTCTCACCAATTCAACAAATTATTGGGCAAAGAAATCTGAAGCTGGTGGCAATGACATCAAGGCTTCACGGCAAAGGTGAAGCTCGGAACTAGTCCGCCACCAAAAAGAATAAACGGGTCTTCAGGTAAGGCTTCGGTGGACTCGTCGGTCGAACCGGCCCGTTTATTCTCTAATGACGTGAGTTGGAGATGACTGAAAATTTTTAAATTGGGTAATGACGTCTATCTCGACTCTTACAGGTGAAGCGGTCTAACACCTGCTGAGGACAACAACCGAGTGTAAACGAGCTGACTCACTAATAAGCATGTTGTTGATGGTGTTGAAGCTGTTGAAGCTGTTGAAGTATAACAAAATACGTAAACAAGCATTAGCCAAGAGTGCCGAGTATGTCCAAGGCTGCCCAAGAGTCTCCAAGAGTCTCCAAGAGCCTCCAGGAATGCTGAAACATTCTCTCACCCGCCTACACCGGAAGATACAGCACGTAGAGTGTGGGTGAGGCTCTTATTGCGTGCTACACACTCCCATGTTGAAACTGGAGTTGACAGACCCTCACGACCCTTGGTCACAACTCACGTTGCCCAGGGGGAAAGGTAGAAAAACGGGGACTTTTCTTACTTACTGTGTGGTTCTGAACCTCTTGGTCCTCTCTTTTCCCCAGGGGGATTGCGCAAATCCCCGGAAGATGTGCCAATTGTAATTTCGACTACTAGCAATCAACTCTGGGCAAGACAAGTCGTGATACAGCTTGTGACCACAAGATCACAGCCAAGACCCTGAGCAAAAAAGCACATGTAACATATCATATAATACACCGACTTGGGTGGTATATGAGACCTTTTTATGCATTCGAGCCTTGATCCTCGTTATCAATGCCCCCACTGCTACATATTCCTTTTGCTCAAAGCGCTGACCCATATCACCTTATTTTAAAGCGGGTTAACGTTTTATTTCACATCTCCAACGTGTCAGTTAAAGCAGAGGATCCATTAAATCTGAGTAGGAACCACTACCTAATCTTGCTTCCCAAAGTCAATATTGTTCTGTTCATCCTCCTCATCCTCACTAGACCCTGAGCTAAGCTCATCTGACATCCTCATCGCCTGCAACACGTCATCAAAATCGTCCGGGACGTCGTAGTCGCGGCCGTGAAGCCTATACATCTCGAGAATGGCATCACCAAGCACACCAGCGGTTCCCATTCTGGACAGTAGAGAGCCCACCACGTACAAGGGCAGCTCGTTCTTCTGGCCATCAACGCCATCTGCCAGAAACAATATGTAACCGGTTACAAAAGGCAGTTGCCATTTATGCGGCAGATAGTCTGGCCCAAATACTTTCTGAATCATGGCTTCGCATGCTTCCTTTATATTAATCAGCATGAACCAGTTTCTCACGTGCATCATCAAGTAGGGGAAGGCAAGTTCTCCGATCTCCGAATCCATCGATTCGCCAAGAGATGCCAGCAAGCTGAGCAATGAAACACGAGGGACATCTGCAGGCCCTGGTTTCTTGCCCTTGGCTTGGGCCCCGGCTCCTTCGCATGTTTCTTCCTGCTTTCGTGCTTGCGAACGCGAGAGTATTTCACCAATACTCTCAGCGGTCCAGTTCATCCGCGTCTTGTTTCTGTGATATCGATCACGAAGACTGCAGTGGATTGGAGGACAGGACCTGAGGAATCTCGTACCTGCTCGAGAAAAATCATCGATACCAATCTTCTTGCGGCGGCGTCTCACTCTCTGGTCCGTGAAAGAGGATGCAGAGACGCCAATTTGCAACAGATATCGCTTGACATAGTCGGCTGTATTGTCAGGGGGTCCCCCAACAAAAAACTGTTCCTCTCCGAACTCATCAAACAAAGATTCCATGTCAGGCCAGAAACATTCATAGTCACCCTGTGCAGCAGCGTTATACAAATGCGCTGGGAGAATGATTGTTCCCCACGCGTTGGTGACTGCCAGTCCAGCCTCGTGCGCCTCAGCCCGATGGTAGTATAGGGCCAGCCCAGCGAGAATGGGGGATCTTGTCAAGATTCGATGCTTCTTGGTTGCCTCAACGCATTCTCGTCCTTTTCGATCGTGACCCGCGACCATTGCCTTGACCTTGAGCAAAGGATCTTGCAGGAACCAGTCGAAACCTTCCTGTGTGATCTTCAACCATTTCTGACTGGAAGGTGGCCAGTGGGGGTTGCTGATATCTTTGTGGATGTCCATGGCCTGTTTGAGCATCTTATTCATTGTTTCCAATCGTTTGACAAGGGTATTGACTGAGGTTTCAGCAAACCCTCTGATTTGATGATGTATATCGAGGGTGACCTGGGCCGCAAACACAAGACTGAAAGGCAGCTCGTTGGTTTCCTTGAACGCCTTGACGCCTCGAATGAACTCATCCGAGATGGGGTAGTCAGGGGTATGATGGACAATCGCCAAAGCATCCCAATAAAGCTCGGCAAGGATAATGCTGTCCTCTTCAAATTTCTCAAGACCCGTTTTGGATTCTCGGTCACTGTTAGGATTGTAGATGCCGAAATGGCCTTCTGGGTAGATGGCGGTATTCCCAAGCCAGGGAATAGCAGTCAAGATCCGGAGCATACAGACGGCATTGAAGTAGCTCTTGGAGCCAACATCGTAGTAGCTATCCTTGGACAAGGGGCCTGTCATCCATCCGCCGAGATCCTTCATCTTTTCGTCTGGTTGAGATAGAATATTCCCAGTGAAGGCTTGACACATGGCCAAGGGGCCACCGTGTTGGTTGAATACGGGCAGCATATCTTCTATGATGTTTGCCGCAAATTCGAGTCCCGTATTGGTCACTACAGCCACCACTCCTGGGTCAAGCATTTCGCCATGCTCGCTCACCATGGTTGCCCAAAGGTTGGCAATGAATCCCCTAATTTCTTCCAGATCCGTCAACATCATAGCGTAAGCAACCAGCGCTTCCTCAAATGACTGCACTGGGTCGGCCTCGTAGACAGCCGTGTCTTGCTCCGTCTGCTGGGGTCTTTGAATGTCCGGTGCATTAACGAAGTCTTCGGACGGTACATAGACCGTGAGAGCATCAAATTGATTGGCCAAGACGTCCACTGGTGTAGATGAGCTGGAATCCTTGGAAGCAGTTGCAGGCATGAAAGGCTCAAGCACCTCGCGAACCTTTTCAAGAATACCAACAAAGTAAGAGTGCCTTTGGTCGGATTTTGTATCAGGCTTGGCTTCATGGCGAGCCAGCTCATTGCTGAAGCTTGATCTGACCGAGATGACCCGGCTGAGGGTTTTGAAGAATGCCTCTGGAACCGACACAGCGCGTTTCTGGGCGGCAGATGAAGATATGCACTCAGCCAGAGGGATGAAGTCCTTGATTGAAATGATATAGCGCGGTCCCAATGGTCGTGGCGCCGGCCCAGCTTCGCCTTTGCCCTTCTTCTTGGCTGCAGCTCTGGCTTTTCCCTTGAGTCGTCCGTTTATGACGGGCTGCTTCTGGTCACTGGGTGTGCTCGAGAGCAGATCGGCAGGATAACCGCATTCCCTGGCTGTAGATGCGAGCCATGATGCAATCGAGTTGGTATCCTTTTTGTACTCTTGGTACACGCTAATCAGGGGTTGTAGCAGCATTGTAGTCAAGGTAGGGGCTTGAACGAATGAGCGGAGGCTTGTTGAGAGGTTCTGCTCTAGGTTAGGGAAAAAGTAGAAAAAGCCATAGTCAGCTAGCTACTCGGAGTAATAGAATTCCGTATAGGGGTAAACTAAGATCTAATGCTCCCCCTCGAGCTACCAAAAGCTGCAAAACTTGTTCTATACCTTCTTATAAACATTTATAGATAATTGACTTATAAAATAAGCTGTAGCTTTGTAAAATAATACTACGAATAATCACATTCGGTATATAAGTAGATTAAGTGTTCTAGTCATGTGTTCAACGCTATGACCAGCTGCAATTTTTGCATATTCGTTTCCCTCATCGTGTGGCGGATACTTTGGCCTGGAGATTTTACCCTCATCGACGTCTGATTATAATCTCGCCTAGATCTAAACGACACACGCGCAGTCGAGTCCCTAGTTGCTGCATCTGACATCAAACAACCCTTCAAAGGTTTTGACTGATCCATAACGGTGCTCATCTACACTCATATCAGGCTCTTAAACCCATATACGGTTATGCCCCCGTTTCAAGAGTTATAGCCCAATTCTCATACAATTCTATCTTGTAGCTGTGTATGCGTGTGCTGCAGAAAGACTCTTCACGTTCCTTTATTAGCCAGCTGCATCTTGGTCAAGCTGGAAATAATGTCGTGGATATTAAGATGTGGTCGACACAAGCTCTAGCGTCGATATTCTCCGTCTTAATTATTGCCATGTCAACTTCACTAATCAGGGCAAATTGAGGGGCGAATAGCTTGGTCGGCGCAAGGTCAAGAGACTGGATAATGCATTATCATTCGCAGGCTTACCCGAGTTGAAACAACATGAAACTTGATAGCATTTCTTGGAGGAATCTCTAGGATCCACCGTAAGTGATCGAGTAGGAGTAACGGTCAGCAAGTGAATGACCGAAAAGTGCAACAAAGGTACAGACCTAATCTGATAGGCACTTGCATGAGCTAAGATATTACCAGGCAGACCAGATGCGTCAAATTTCAAGTCTCGTATTCTGACGACTTGGGACTTCTTTGCTTCTTTCTGGCTGTAAGCATTAGCACTTGAGCACCTTGTCCGCGGCGAGCACATTGCTCTTCACGGTGCCCATGGAAGTGAGGCCGAGTTCTACTACGCCTGCGCTCAGGTCGAGGTCACTGGCAATAGCGCTACGAGCATCCCAGGCGAGGCCGTCAAGATCCCCGGGGTCTATCAGCAAGCGGATGAAGCTGTCAATTTCAGTCTCTGGGCATCTTCCACCTCGTACGACCTCATCCCCGGTCCTCCCGTGATTCTTGGTGGCATAATCCGAGGTAGAGCGGATGGATCTTCTGGGGATGTCACCGAAACTGTTGCTGACGGTACTGGCTCTGGGTCTACCCCCAGTGCTGCGCCTACTTCCACTCATGGCGCTGTTGCTCCCGAAGGTGCTGAGCCTGAGCCCGAGTTTGCTTCAGCAGATCCCTCGGCTGGCTCTAACAGTGGATGCCAATCTAGCTTCCACGCTCGACGCATTAACTCTCGAAAGGCGTAAGGGGAGAGAACCTTTGCCAAGTACGAAGTTCTCTGTGATATGTTACACGCAGGATCGTGGTGATTAGCAGCTGTGGGGTGTTGACCCTGGTAAACGGCATTCTTTTCAAATTCTTTCTATTAGTATAGCTTACTTGTATATTAAGAACTACTTTTCCTGGCTGAGGATTCTGTTTCAGATACCGCTGTTTACAGTCTATTATATGCGAGCTCGTAGTGGACGTAGAGGATAATTTGATCACTATTAACAAAGATGGCATTGGGCTGGGCAGGGTGAAATATTGTAGACGACTCCTAGAAATGGAACAGCAGGGTGTCATTATAAGAACCAATGGTTAGTCGAAAAGCTAGCCAATGACTGAAATACACCCGATGTTCTATTTCGTGCGACGGGAAATTAAAGTGTGCACGAGATAGTGAGGCAGTGATTGGGCACTTGTCCGCTGATGAAGGCAATAAAGTAAGAAGTGGCATATTTCCGACTTGTCGTAATGTCTAAATACTTCCTATCAGAATATGTTATAATTTTATCATTTTGAATTGTCTTGTTCACCAACAGCCGAAACAATCCCAGCCCCGTTGAGCTGGTGCCGAGGAGCAAGGGGAGGCTCGATTCAAGCACTTTTGTCTATCCAATCGGCTATCTTTATAGGGCATCAAAGCGATGACATAAATCAAAGATCGGAATGCGACTATCTACCCTGGTCATGCCCCCACAAGCCATACGACTAGGGACAAGTGAACGAGCACTCACGAGCCGTGATTGGGGGACAAAGATGCATTTCGGCTCTTGGCCCGAATGGAGAAGCTCGCAAAGAACCCCAGTGACCTTTTGTAAAGAAGGCTGTTGCAATGCCGAGTTATCCAGAACCGCGTGTATACGACTGATAATGGCCGCTGTTATGTTGATTATCCCAAGGGTCTTTTGTTAGCGACTTTCATTTTGGTGCCGAGTTATCCAGCTTCGTGTAGTAAAGATCTGTAGATATTGATTGCTTGGTGCTCTACCTCTCTATATAACTCCTTCATTTGTCCGTCCTTATGCCTCAGTCTCTCGTTGTATTTAGCTCATCCAGTTATACCTTCTAGTCTTAATCTTCTTTCTGGAGGTGAGCTCTATCCGCCATGTATATCTCCCTATCTCAAGGCCTCGGCCTCATCGCCGCCTTATCGGCTCTGCCCTCAGCATATAGCAAGTCCTTCTCGCACCACTCTCAAGTACCCAAAGGCTGGCATGTCGACAAGCAGGCCCCTGTCGCCTCTGACAAGCAGCAAGTCTTCAGTCTTGCACTGGCCTTGCAAAACGTGGACCAGCTCGAGTCCAAGCTGCTTGATCTGGCCAGCCCTGATAGCAAAAACTACGGCCAGTGGTTGTCGCACGAGCAAGTGACAGAAACCTTCTCTCCATCACAAGAGGCTGTCTCCAGCGCCACCAAGTGGCTTGAAGCCAACGGTGTCACGAACTACAAGGTCAATGGCGCTTTCGTTGATTTCGCCGTCGACATTCCCGGGGCCAACAAACTACTGGGGGGTGACTACAAGTTCTACAGCAAAGATGGCCAGACCAAGCTCCGAACACTGTCTTACTCCATTCCCAATGACTTGGCCAAGCACATCCAGTATGTAGACCCAAGCACTAACTTTGGTGGCACCGTGGCTCTCAAACCTGTCCCTCGTGCATCGCGAACTACTGCCACAGAGCGCAGTGATGCAGCCACAAAGAGCTCCATCGACGCTTCGTGCCAGACAAGCATAACCCCTTTCTGCTTGAAGCAACTGTACAACATTGGAGACTACAAGCCCGATGCCAAGTCTGGTAGCACTATTGGCTTCGGAAGTTTTCTCAACCAGTCTGCCATCTACTCGGACGTCTTTAAGTTCGAGGAAAAGTTTGGTATCCCCAAGCAGAACTTCACCGTTATCAACGTCAACAACGGCCCCAACGACCAGAACCCCGCCACTGCCAAATATGAGGAGGCTGATCTAGACGCCGAGAACATCGTGGGAATTGCTCACCCTCTTCCTTTTGTTGAGTATATCACTGGTGGTTCACCGTAAGTCAAGTGAGGTCACACGAAGCGTAATCTGTTGACTAACATGGACCAGGCCTTTTGTTCCCAACATCGACCAACCTACTGCTGCTGACAACCAGAACGAGCCCTACTTGCCGTATCTCCGTTATCTTCTGGCCCAAAAAGATACCCCAGCTGTTATTTCTACCTCGTATGGTGACCAAGAAGACGTATGACTCCAAGATATCGTTCCATATTTGGTTATCTAATCCCTTCACAGACCGTCCCGGAAGAATATGCCAAGCTCACTTGCAACCTCATTGGCTTGTTGGGTCTCCGAGGCGTCTCCGTCATCTTCTCCTCTGGTGACGAGGGAGTGGGTGCTGGATGCTTGGGCCCTGACTATAAGACTGTCGAGTTCAACGCCATTTTCCCCGCTACCTGCCCTTATGTGACTTCAGTCGGCGGTACTGTCGATGTCACTCCCGAGATTGCCTGGGAGGGGTCATCTGGAGGATTCAGCAATTACTTTTCCCGTCCTAGTTATCAGAACCAGGCCGTCAATGAGTATCTGAAGACTGTGTCTGCCGCGACCAACAAGTATTACGCTCCTTACACAAACTGGAACGGCAGAGGTTTCCCTGATGTTGCTGGTCACAGCGTCTCCCCCGACTACGAAGTCATTTATGCTGGCAAGAAGGCCAAGAGCGGAGGCACCAGTGCTGCAGCTCCAGTCTGGGCAGCTATTGTAGGTCTGTTGAACGATGCTAGGTACAGGGCCGGCAAGCCAAGCTTGGGCTTTTTGAATCCTCTGATTTACAAGCACGGATCAAAGGTCTTGACTGATATTACTGGTGGATACGCCATTGGGTGCAACGGCAACAACACACAAACTGGTCATGCAGAGCCCGCCGGCTCTGGTATTGTCCCTGGTGCTCGATGGAACGCTACTGCTGGATGGGATCCCGTGACAGGATATGGCACTCCCGACTTTGCCAAGTTGAAGGATCTGGTTTTAAGCCTTTGATCTAGCTATAGACTAGGCCCTACCTCAGTGGGTAACGCATCCTCCATATTCAATTCGTTGAGCGGCGTGTCTCGCCTGATGACTGAATCGTTTATTCGTTGACGATCCTGTGTACCCTTTCTCTTTTGACAGCATCTCGGCACAGCCAGAACCTTCTTCCCTTTGTATTCAAGTGGATCTACAGGGAATGGCAAATACTTGTTTGCATATGCTCCCTCATCATCATCCATCTCAATGATGTTGATCTGGAGGACATCGGGATCCGTATCGTCGACAGGAACAAGGTGGTCAAAGGTTACACCATAGTAGTCGATCTGCCTGTAGAGTAGTAAGCATTGGTACATACGGGTCGCTTCATAGATTACTAACGTCCATGGTCGGGGTTCCTCCATCACCCACCCGAGATACTCGTCACGCACGACCATGTCGCCATCAACATGAAGGCGAGCATCCTGCCCGTAAACTTTCTGGAATGTCACACGCGCAAGCTCTAGAGCGGCCGGTTGCAGAGGTGGCCGAGAAAACTCTTCAAGCTGCCATGTTATGCCGGGGAGTAGTTTCTCAACCGAGCTGAGTGGTCCCTCAATCTGGATTCGTAGGGGCTTCTCTAGAGGCGGCGGAAACCCGGGCTCTTTAGGCGAGTGTATGCAAGGTGGGATGTGAAGATCCAGAGACATTGGGCTTATGCGGTCGTAGTTTTGGTATGGATGTTGTTCTCTGAAAGAAAGGGTCGTAGGGACAATAAGTGCGGGGAGGAAACACTTTTCGTACTCATCCAGCTTACAACTCCACCTTTGAGCCTGGCTGGCAAAATCTCCCATCTCACTCTTTACAACATTCAATTCTTAAAGAACTTAGCCCTGAACTAGGCCTAGAGAGCAAAAAGAATGATCACGCTGGGGATCGAACCCAGAATCTTCTGATTCGTAGTCAGACGCCTTGCCATTGGGCCACGCGACCTTGTATGATATGCTGACTAAGATGGTTTTCACAGAAAACATGTCCTCTACCATGGTCAACGTGATTCAGCTGCTAGGATATATCATCCTATGGGCGACAGACAGGAAAGAATTAGGCTTTAGAAATACGCTATAAAACTATTTTATTTAATTCCTATATCAGCCTACTATAATATTAATATTTTACTACATCACTATTCATATTTATCTGTATAGTTTTTAGTCTTTTAAAAATATAGTCTAAGGTAAAATAAGACCAGGTCACATACTTGGCTAGGTCACAAGCTCTTAACCACGTTATGTTAATGCTTTATTATATAGGTTTCTGCCCATAGACAACATATCTACCATGGAATTAGTCAATACATCTAAAGCTACAGCACGTAGTCAACTCACATAGGCCAGTAGGCATGTATATGCTTGTCATTTAGCTCATTGCGAACCCTGACGAGCAACAGCTCAAGCTCCTCCTTGGACCACCCTAACACGCGTGTGAATACAGCAGAGCTCAGGGCATCGAGTCCGGATGTGATGTTTTCAAGATTCCATGCACCTGATGCTTGTTAGTAAGATTGATGTATAAGAATTGTCTTGCATTGGTTTACCAAGCTCTTTGTGCTTGGCGTCTTTGGGCCAAGTGTTTTGCGGCCACTTGAATATTACTTGGTGGACATTCTTGAAGCCCTGAGATATGAGCTGCTCTTTGTACTTGTCGGCTCCGTCACAAGGCCTCCCTATAAGCCTTGTGCCTTCGAGCAGCTTGCTGAACCACTCGTGAATGGCCGAGTCTTTCTTGAGGGTTCCATCATCACTGGTGATTGGGTAGATATCGGCGAGCTCAATCCACCCACCGGGAACGAGGTTCTCGTACGCCTTGGCGAAGAATCCGGGCCAATCAGCCAAGGAAGCAGTCATCATGCGGCTGTAAATAAAGTCAAACTTGGTGCTGAACGTCCATGGTTCTTCGATATCGTCCACCTGAAAGCTTAAATTGGGAGGGACAAAAGGGCTCTGGATGGGACTCAGGTCAACGCCAATGACCGATACGCTTGGATTCTCATCGGCAAAATCCATGGCCCAGATGCCAGTGCCAGTACCAATGTCGAGGACGTTGTGGATTTGGTGGCCTTCTCGACCCGCTGGGCAAAGGTATAGCTTGTTGTTGAGAGTAAGGAGGAAGAGATGATGCTGCAAGTCAAGCCTATCCTGCTCGCGCTCATCGTTGGGCATTACATACTGGCCGTCTTTGTAGGCATGGTATGTTCGGCCGTTCTCTTGGCGGTATCGAAGAATGCTGGAGCTTATAGACGAGGTAGAACGTCCATCACCACTCTCAAGAAAAGAGTCAGCGTCATTGTCGTTTGCTTCGGTCTCATCGACCTCAAGAGACGTGGGATGGGCGGGAGGGGTAGTTTCAGCCATTGCTCGGTACAGCTAGATGTATTTAATCCAACCTTGAGATAGACGAACGGACGATGTTGCTCAGCATAGGTCTTGTGTCGCCTGGCAGTGGCTGTACTTGACGACTGGACAATATGAGGTTATAGAGTTGAGAGAAACTACACGTCAAAGTGGCATGATAAATCAGCAGTATCCTTTCTAGGCAGATAGTGTCTAACCTTTGATTGGTTGGCATAAATGTTAAACCTTGCCGAACAGCCCAGGCGGACTGCCGTTTATTCGGATTAATACTGACCCGCGGCAGAGGCTAAGCTGTCGCCTCAGGTGTGAAAATCTTTCGAACCCTGTGTTATTGAAACTGTTTACAGGCTCAACCTCCTTGATGGGGTTCATTCTTCATCACCCCTCTCAATAACATGCCTATCTTGAAGTGCTGTGTCTATACCACCTATCGGGTCAGGACACAAGGCTCTTCACAATGGAAGGAACCAAATGCTTGAATGCAATGAAAAAGACCGACGATGGACATGGGCTCTTTGCTAGGACTTGCATCAAAGCAGGTACTCGCATCATAAGAGAGGGGCCTATCATGTCTGTCTCTCGTGAGGAAACTCGAACCACGCCTGAACACAAGTGCGTGGTATCTCAGGCTTCACTGTTGAGCCTCGATGATCAAACCCGTCTCATGGCTTTATATCACAACCCCAAAAAGCTGTCCGAGTTTTCATTTCTCCAAGACCAGCCATGTCCCGGAACAGACTTCGATTCTGCTCTTGTCCTGGCTAAGTTCTACACCAATGCTGCGAGCATATCTTCGAAAAATCTGCAATGCGGCCTGTTTGCAACATTTTGCCGTATGAATCATTCTTGTACGCCTAATACATGCTGGGTATACGACGAACCAACAGCAATGATGGAAGTGTATGCAGTCAGAGACATCGACAAGGACGAGGAAATTACCAACTCATACACAGAGGTTGCATGCACGCGCCAAGCCAGGGCCAAGGAGCTGTCCAATTGGGGATTTTCTTGCTCTTGTTCTGCCTGTACGGGGCCAGATGCTGCCAGGCATGACGAGCGAAGACGCCGAATCGTACAGCTCAGGGAACTACTCGAACTATACCAGAATGCTGGTGATGATGGAGACAAGCCTACGTTCGCTGAAGTCCCCAAAACAGATTTAGAGGCGTTGAAACTCGGCGAGGAGATGATAGCCCTTCTACAGACGGAAATGCTCGTTGAACAACTGGGAGTGGCTTATGAATGGTGCGCCAGGTTCGCTGATTCAGCCGGGTACGCCGATCTCGCCGACGAGTATCAAGAGAAAGAGTTTGAGATTCTAGTACTAACAACGGGCGAGTACGTGGAGTGATCTACCTCAGTACCCGCATAATTAGCACATGACACTGGGAATTTGGAGTTGCTGAGCCCTTCAGTGCTAAAGAACAAGAAGCGTCTATAATAATGGTTTTCACCAAGGTCTCCATCGTGTCTCAGTACATAACCACGATACAAACTCACGCCCACGAGGTGGCATAATCATGCCTTGCCATCAACGCTCACGCAGTGGCAGTATTCATCGAAGTTACATGTTTCAGATATATAAAAGGGAGTAAGAGGGTACCGAGGAAGACATTATCTCGCATGTTTTACTTTTATTTAAACAAAAGTGAAAGTACATAAGGTTATCAATTTGGATCAATATAGGATTGTGCAGTTATTGTCGAGCTTGTAGTAAGATTAGGCTGTAAGGAACAGCCATAGAGATTAAGGGTTCTGCATTGGTATGAGGTAGTATAGTGACATGAAAGGCAAAAAGAGCGGGTTGGTACTCTCTGACCTTGGTTATAAGACATTCTAACACACTAAGAGGAAATTATAAAAGCCTATCCTATCTAGACTGGCATAATAATATAGTTTCTAACTTTA